>JAGKPW010003117.1:0-235845 GCA_019926035.1 Melaleuca alternifolia
CTCTATGAAATATCTTTGCCCATTCCAGACAGATGTAGGAAATGGCCCACAAATGTCCGTATGTATAAGTTCTAAGATGTCTAAAGACCTATTGGCTTCAAATCTCCTTTTACTGGTTTGTTTGCCTTTAATGCAATTAACACAATTACCAAAATCTGTAAAATCTAAGTAACCAGAATTTTGTCTGACACGAGTCTATCTATTTTCCGTTTGGAGATATGACCTAATCTCTTGTGCTATAACGTAGCTGAATTCTGATCATTTAATTTTCTCTTTACGCCTCGAGTACTCAAATCCAATGATTCATTAAATGAAGCAATTGTATCCAATAAATAAAGATTATCGTAACTTGATAAAGAACCAGAACCAACTAGTTGTGAATCTCGAGACAAATTGAATTTTCCATTCCCAAATGAACAAGAATAACCTAATTTGTCCAAAGCGGAAATGGAAACCAAATTTCACCTAAAAGACGGTACTATAAAAGTCTTATTAAGATCCAAATATAATACAGTTCTTAACAATAATTTGAATTTCCCTATTGCTTCAACTTTAACTATCTTGTCATCGCCCACATAGATGTATCTTTCACCATCACTTGACTTTCGGCAATTCAGGCAACCTTGCATAGACACACTGATGTGACTTGTTGCACCGGAATCTATCCACCATGTGTGTCTTGGTTCTGAAGTTAAATTAATCTCATAACAAACCAAAATCTGAAACGCTTTATTCGTAGCTTCCTTATCCTTAATTCTTTTGTGTCCCTTATCCTTAGAGGTTGAGGCCAGGTGAGCAAATTCTATCTTATCTTGCTTTAGCCTTTCCTCTTCTCGAACACAGTGCCATATGAGCTCATTCAGAGACCAAGTCTCTTTTTGACAGTTATAGCTCACCTTAAATTGATTACACTGTGTCGGAAGAGATATTAAAACTAGATGCACCAGCAAGTCCTCGGAGAGGTCTAAGTTAAGTGCTTTCAATTTAGAAGCAAGATGAGACATCTCCGTGATGTACTCCCTGATATTGCCTTAACCCTTATAGCGCATCGAAATCTGACTTGTTAGAATCCTATCAATTTCAGCCTTTTCGTTCTTGACAAATCTTTTTTCAATTTCTGCAAGGAACTCCTTAGCTGTAGTGATTTTTTTAGACATTGTGCCCCTGAATGCTTCCAAAATGGCCTTTTTCATGATCATCATACACATGCGATTCGATCTCTCCCACCTTTCCATATCCCTCGTTTCATCAGAGGTACTTTTATCAGTAGGTGGTGGAGGAGACTCAGTTCTTAATGCAAGGTTGAGATCCATGACTCCGAAACTATTGCTCTCTTGCCACGATTTAAAGTTTGCGCCATTTAGCGTAGGAATAGAATTGATGTTGGCAGTAATATTATCATGAGTAGTTGCTGAATCCAGAAAACAACAAACAAACATACTCATCACTTAAGTTTCCTGATAAAACTGAATTCAAATTAAGGTAAATCTCATCTCAAGATACTGGGTACTTCATTAATATCTTATCTTTGGACAATAATATTCTTGTAATTGGCATCTTGGTCCAGTAATCAAACACTGACAATAATGACATGTCGAACAATAAACTTTCCTTTGGGCCGATTCACCGTCCACATCCAAAAACCGAATAATTATCACATGTTTATTACCATAGTTGTATGTAAAACTCTGTTGAACATCAATCTTCCTTTGTGCTGATCAATATCTACATAAATTAGACATGCGCATCAGTTTATATTCTAAGACAAACTAATTTCCACAAAAGAGGTCACTTTGGCGACATTCTGTTTCAATCAATTTATCTCAATATATATATATATATCCTTAAACATACCAAAATTTGAATTTTGTTGGGCAAGAGTGGAAAATAACTTAATTGAGGGAAAAATTATGAATTCATCATAATGAGAATGCAGCTTTGAAATTGGGGAAATCTGGGATTTTTTTTTGAATTTCCCCTTTTTTTAATATCTGTTTTTTCCTTTTAAATAATAAAAAAACCGGTCAGGCACGTGTCTCTCAAAAAACGAGGGCGTGTGCGTTGCACCCGCCCGCGGCTGCCCACACGAGTGCGTGCACACACACACCTTCTTCCTCACGACTAGCCCTGAAAAACCTAATTTTTTCTTCTTGTTTTTCATGGCTGCCGCAACTTCCTTCGCCCGATCCACCGCGGACGACCGACTTTTGAATAAAAAATACTTCATGGGTTTTATTAATAACATAAATTCTGAAAGATCTAGTGTGATCACCTAGAAGGGGTGAATAGGTGATTTTAAAATCTTTTGCGGAAGTATGTAAAACACAGCGTGTGAAGCGTGATATACGAGTGATATACGAAGAGCAGTAAGCACACACAGAGAGTTAAGAGAGAAGATCAAGACACAAAGTTTATAATGGTTCGGCTTAGCTCAAGCCTACGTCTGCTCTCGGGCTGACAGCCTATCGACTGAATTCCACTATGAATCAAAAGAGTTACAAATCTGTTCTAAGACTTCACAGAGTCTTTTGCTCTCACACAGCAAGTATATGTAACACTCTTTTGTTTACAATGTAAGTGCACGGTAAATGAGCAGCTCTAAACTTTGGAATTAAACTCTCGTCGTCTCGTCGCTTCTTGAACAACTTGAAATATCTCCCTTAAATACTCATTCATGCTAATACGACCGTTGGCTCTTTCCAAAGGAGTTCTTCCAATCAACCCGTCGGACAGAATCGGGAGTATATCAAGCAATATTCAATTAGTGTTAAGAGTCTGTCAATTTTGGTCGCCCATACAATCAGGATCTTTGTTTCCATAAGTGAATACTTGCCACAATTACCCGATCTTCATAGAATCCAATATGCCAATAATAAACTTCATATTCTTGGAAATAATCAATCTTGTTGATCCACTTATATATGTTGTCTGGAATCCACGAGTATTAGTGTCGTAAGAATATCCTCTTACAATCATTGTAATTCCAACTTCCCAGATTATACCAAATGAGTCTTCCAGACGATATATGTCTGATACCTTCAGATCTTAAAGATCTAACTACCTTCAGATGTTAAAGATCTGACAACCTTCAGACTATCCAAGTCTAATATCTCACCAGATGATAAAGATCTGAATACCTTCAGACGTTAAAGATCTGGTCACTTCCAAATCATGCAAAATCTGTCAATCCTTTAGATGATAAAGATCTGAATATCTTTAGATGTTAAAGATCTGGGCACGACTAAACACTTGACTCCAAGTCAAGTCACAGAGTTTTGTCCTCTCAACATGGAGCTTTATATAGAGTTTTGTCATCTTCAAAATCATCGATAGATCTTCCTCTAACAAATTCGACCACACAGTCCTTGAATCACCAAAAACGGCCAAGAAATAAACCCTAAATCAAGCAAATTTCAGAAAAAATTTAAACTTTAACACCCGCGACTTCTACCGCCCAATTAGCCTTCGGCAAAAAGCCAATCGCGGAATTATCTTAGGGCTATAGTTACCCATAGCGGTGTGAACGTCTAGGTGCAAAATCAGATCATGGGTCACCGGAATTTGGCCAAAATCAAAGTTTTACTTCGTGACCAAATTAGCCCTAATTTGCATAATAGCTAAAAAAAAATCCCACGAAAATTCATCTTAAATCAACAAATCAATTCCTAATAATCCAACATGAAAGCTCTGATACCACTTGTTAGAACATAATAAAATTTTGATTGAATCATAAATCACAACTCCATCGGATCGTACATGCCAAACCATTAAGAATTATAAACTGATTAGCGGAAGCATACCTGAATCCATAGCTTTAATCAACTTGTGAAGACGTAGCTTTGATCTTCCAGATCTACGCGTTCTCCCTTGTGAGAATCCTTTTGCTTCTCAGGGATCTCTCTTTCTCTAGTGATGGGATACTAGAGAAAGCAAACGTTGTGTTCTGTGAGACGCGTGATCTGGGGACCATAACCGCCTTATATAGATAACGTAATAGTTATGTACTTCTTTATTTCTATTTTAGCCCATCATTAAAATAAAAATTACTCTTACATCCCTACACATTAAAGGCCACACCCTATTAGATATATTATTGCCCAATTACCTTATTAGATCACTTTCACGGGCATAACTCCATATGACAGTCCGCAACACATAATTATTTCATATAAGCCCAACATTGCATTAAAGATCCAACACATTCTTGACCCGACCTTCAGATCTCGAGCTGCCACTGCTCCGTTCTTTAACTCATTTGAAGAATGCACAATAGGCTTTTTCCCCTATCAATAAAATTTTTGAGACTCTTTAAATGTTCGAATAGTATCTATTAGAAGGTAGTGGTCTCACGTAATTATCTGTGCACTGTGATCGGAGGTAACCTGATCGTTTACTCAGATTTTGAAAAGTTATTAAATGTATATCGAAGTTTCACATAAACTTTTGATTTTGACGAGGCCTACGCTGGATTTTGACTGAAATCTATCAAGCCAAATGGATTCGGTGATTTGGTGACGTCTAATTATTGGTAGGGACCATCAAAATTTACTGGTTCGTAAAAATTAAATATGCTTGGTTGAAGTCCATGTAATAATTTGGTGAATGAATACTTCATCTAAAAAGATGGGACTGAATAGATGACGTTTAAATCAAAATTGACGATTTGACTTAGTAATTTCTATGTTGAAGTAGAACTTTATGCCTTTGGTACTAGCTGTTAATAAGATTTCTATTTAACCTCGCAAGTTATTAGAAAACTAAAACCAAGTTTATTTTTTCCAAATGTAATTTCTCTTGCTCAAGTAAGTAAGCTCATTACAAGTTGAAAAGGGTTAGTTTTTCTTCGGCAAAAGAGGAAAAAAAAATGTTTCGTTGATGTCTAGTTTGTAATGCTCTAATTCAAGTCACGAGAAAATGTTGACATGCAAATATAAAAATTAGGGTCGAGAGAAGAAAAACACAAAATCAACCTACAGATTGACACAAAATCACCCTACACATTGAATTACAACTTGAATCTGATTTGACTCAATCATATAATAAATAAGACTTAAATTTATTCACTTTCAGTCTAAAATGGAGTGGAAATTAACCACCAAAAAAATTACTTTAGTTCTTAATTTATTTCTTAGTCTTTAAGTACTAGTTAAAGTGTTCTTAATTTTTTTTAAGTCTTTAAGTCCTAGTTAAAGCGTATGATTTACAGAACAACCGGTTTTTTTTTTATCTAAAATGAAAAATCAGAGTATTAGTCATTGACCATTCATAACTAGCATTGAGATTCACCTCACAAAAGATTTATTACTACCACAATATTTCGCTCTTAACTATTCAATTCCAATTTGGCTCTCAACTACTCCTTTTATTCTTAGATCGCAAGTCCGACAGGAGGCAAGCGCGTTTCACAAGTAGAGGTTCGATATGAGATGATCAAACTAGGGGTTTAAAAATACAAAGGGTTCGATAAGACTTAGAGAAATTAGAAGCCATACCTTTACAAAAAGTGAAAAGGCGTTTTCGAAAATGCAACTATGGCAAGAATAACATTTTAGAATCGATCAAAAGAATGAAACTTTGGGAGGAAATGAGCAAATGATATTTATCTCCCAATGAAGAGAAATAGAGATACGAAAGAGCAATAACTCCAAGCGTTGGGATACTCAGCACGGATGGACAAAAGTGCCTGGAACAATGGCAATGCTTGAAATTTATGCGTGTGGGGACAACAGAAGAAAGACAAAAGTAGTAGACAATCCAAGAGAGAGCAAGTGACGTCCATTGTCTGAAAATTGACATTGTGCATTTTACAAGTGTGCACGGCAAGATCCCACATCGTCACCCCAAGAAGGAGGAAGGTCTAGCTAGTGGTATAAACATAAGGTTTTGATTAAGGATTAAGCATCTTTGCGCTTGGGGCAATGACGCAGCTAATGAGGTACTAACCGAGGCGCGTCTATTGCTGGTTGAAAACTATTTCCAAACCCCCTCTTTGGCCTGGGTTCATGCCCCGGCCATCGAGAATTTCTGGAAGGGCTCCCTTTGGGGTAAAGCCCTACAATAGCTAGTTCAAAGCATACCGGTTGGGATATCATGGTTGGGATATCATTACCAGTAGATTTAACACGTTAAATGGGTGCGATTAACAATGCTTTTTATTACCTATGCTTTGATGAAGCTCAAGCCGCCATGGGCTTGAGATCCATGGAACTCTAGCCACCATCAAGCTCCTTCGCATTGATGAAACTCAATTGGCCGTGGCCACGAGCTCGAAAAAGCTTCAGCTGCCATGGCCACGAGCTCCAAATCAAGCTCGATGAAAGCTTGAGTGGACCGACTCCAAAATAAGCTCAATGAAGCTTGTGTGGCCACGATCAAGCTCAATTGGTACTTGATTCATTAATGGGTAGGTTAGGAATAGATTGCACATTTTGAAATTTTTAGGATTTATATTTAAACTTGTGACAAGTTTTAGAACTTCTGATGTACTTGTCCCGATATTAGAATAATCTTTGTCTCATCAAAAAAAGAGAATATGTTTATCGTATGTGGCTCCACAAAACAATGACATCTTTGATAATTGTTGCAGCTAGGTGCAAATTTCAAATTATTTCAAGAAACGTTGTTGGTTGAGAGGCTAAGAATGGTAGCCCGTGCTGGCCAGATATATATTTTATATATAGAACCACGAATTTATTAAACTTGTTTGGTTTTGGATTACTAAAATCCTCAAAAACCGGAAACGAATTTCGATTACGAACGCAGCAAAAAACATACCCAGAATCCGTTGTATCACCGATCAAAAGGTACATCACATGGACGGACATACCTTGATAGCCACAGACTAGATGCCCCATTTGCGGTTTGAGAGTTCCGACAATCATCCATGGAGAGAGGCGAGAGAGAACTTCAGTTTTCTAATCAAGAACGACTTATGTTCTTTTCCTTCTCTTTGTAACCGCCCTCACAATAACTTCTCCCTTCATAGTCATTTATGAGCTTGTGTTGGGCTTGGCCCATCTTGAGCTTGACCCTGGGCACATAGCCTATCCATAATTCCTTCAAAACTGATGAGTAAATAATAACTATCGAAAGGAAATGCAGCATTCTAACATAAGATAAGACCGGGCAATTGACTATAACAGGTTTCTACCATCTTGAAAGCTTCCACAATCACTTTGTAATACATTCTTTTGCTCGCAATACATTGAGCTTAAAGACCGTGCGTGCCCACTAGTCTCTTTGTTTCCAACTCACGAAAGTGCCATCGTCAACGGTTCTGGCTAGAAGCTGGGCAGAAGTTTCCTTTGCCTCGCTCAACTGAAGTCCCTCAAGCGTTTACTGTTAGGAACTTGGTATCCCAAGAGTTGTGAATGAGAAGTGCACTTCAGCAGCTCCTTCACAGAATAGTGTCACTCTTCGTTCATGTCATTTCATTTTCGATCAGTTGTGTCCTTTCGACCAATAGGCGCCATTTTTCATCATGCATATTCGGACATAAACCGAATCATTTAGTCTAGTCGATGAGTCATTCATTCTGGTTGGTCTTGTATGTGCGTGGTATCATTCCACTATACGGTTGAGTTCGAAGGTCTTTCCTTGAAGTACCGCGGAGAGAGATGAGGTTCTTTCTATCCTGGGAGACGGCTTGCCCAGTTGCTTCGGTACTGGAATAAGCGGGCAAAAATTGTCTTAAGGACAAGACGTGAATTTGTCGGGCTCAAACCTATAATCAATTTGTGCTCAAGCATTCGGAGGATCAATCAACAACTTTGTTCCAGGTTTTGTCCTGTCTATAACTTTTATTGTTCGGAACACTGCTGTTTGGACTTTCTTCTGTTGTTAGAAGGCGATGCATATTTGCTTTGTTTCTACATTTACTTAGTTATTCTGGATATAATATAGTCCACTTCTTGTTATTGCCGAACGTCAATTTACTGTTTTGTTTTTTCGAACATTGCCGCTTCACATAATTTTCGATAACAATCTTAAGACGATTTTTATTTTGTTTTTGTTCTTTCGTTTGGTGTTCGGAAGACCGGTTCACTGTTCGGTCCTTTTAAAGTTAATGTTCGGCATATTTTTTCTTTTTCCTAAAGATATGTGAACTTGTGTTACGTTGGTGTTGTCGTGGATTTGTTAGTTCGGTTCTTGTATGAAGGATTCTGTTCGGCTTTATTCTGTGGGTCTTTCTTCTTTTACATTCGTTTCTTTTTTAAGCTTTCTGTGAACAAGCTTTCGTTTTGGTTGACTTGTCAATTTTTTTGACTTAAGCACCCTGTTCTCAAACTCTTGACCGAAGCACTCTGTTGTTGTTTTATTTCGGAAGGCCAGTGAATTTTTTTTTTTATATAATTCACGAAGGACTCCTTTGGCCGAAGCACTCTGATGTTCTTGCATGAATTTATTTCGAAGAACGTGCAACTTAATTTTTGGACAGTGGCCACTCTCACGTTGATATTTTTTGCTGCGTGTCTCTGAAACTTGGTTTGAACAAAAGTCCGTGGTCTAATTTCTTTAACAGTGTTTAACTCACTTTTGTTACATATTCTTATTTAGTCTTGGTCAGTTAATTAGGCCTTTTATTATTTGGTCTTTGTCCTGACTTGCGGCCAAAAGTTGCGTAGCTTCCTAAATAGCAAGTTTAAGTTATTTGAATTACTGTTTGGACATTAATGCTCCGTTCGTTTCGCGTCCCAAAAGTCATTTTCCTGAAAAATGACAATATTTTTCAGTGTTTACTTGAAACTTAAAAATGAACCGGAAAATATGTTCTTCTTTCTTAGGGGAATACCATTCTTAACAGGAGTTCTAAAATATTTTCCAGTTTTACCACTTGTTCCTTATATGCCTCAAGCTTGGCAATACCCATAATTATTAAAATAATTATAATTTTTTCACCCACTGATATTTTCTTATTTGATTGCGCCATCCCATTCTGTTGCGCTCGTCTTGCCTCTTTTTGATGCACGGTTAGTTTTGACCATTTTCTTTTGATCTTTGACGATGGTTCCTTCATGTGCTCAACCAAAATTATTTTGTTTTATCAGAAATTAGGATGCTGCACACAGAGAGAGAGAGAGAGAGAGAGAGAGAGAGAGTTTTCCCTCTACGGAAACTTGAGCTGGTATTTTGGATGATTGTTTCCTTAAAGACTTGTTTGTGTTCCTGGAAACTTTCATCAGATACTTCCGCACGGTGTACAAGCATAACAGTCAAAGTCTCTGTTCTAGAATAGACCCTTTTTTGGGGGGAGAAAGAAATGTGTTTCTATACAATTTCCTATTCTTTTCCTGGCAAGCCCACTGCAAAATTTTCCAACCACACCATAAGTCGCGTGAGACTTGCATGAGTGGTTCAGGAACAGAGTCAACCATTAGGAAAATCTCATGATTCTGAAATGAGAATCCTTACTGTTGTCGTCCAATACGACTCACAATTATTTGAGTCCATACCGGACATGAATTGCCTTCCAAGCCACACCACACAATCCTGACTTCTTATCAAAAGACCCACGACGGGAGAACTTGATAACCCATTAGTAATCATACAGCAAGGGCGCATCCATAATCCGCCCCCACACAAAATAAGTGCTGACCAAAGTAGTCTGCACAAAAGGATCACCACCATATCTCAACTTAACGACCAACCCATGAATCTCTGACCCTTGAATTAATCTCACCACTTTCGAGCCTGCCTTGAGCAGGGGAGGGAAGCTAAACCTGTCCAATACAACACCCTCCCTCCACATTTCATCAAACACAACGAGGGCATCCCCGGGCCGGTCACCGCGGGACAGCTCCCGCAGGAACTTGTTGAGGACTCGGGTTTTCGAGAGGTCGGGGATGTGGTGGAAGATGGAGAGCGCATAACCGAGGCTCAGGGAGGAGAGGAGGAGGCGGACAAGGAGGGGCACCACAGAGGGGTGGTTGAGGTTGGTGCAGCGGAGGATTTGGGCGTGGGCTTGTCTGGAGGGAGGGGAGGCCATAGAAGGAAGGGACGATGCCGGAAGGGGAGTTCTTCCGGAGGGATAGGGTTCAGAGGTCAAAGAGGGAGGAGAGATCTGAGGGGAGACGCTGGAAAGAGGAGGTGGAGAAGCGAGAGCCCTAACGAGCATTGCGTTGGAAAATATTTTCCATTTTTTCAGAATGGAAAACGTTTTACCCATTTTTAGAAGGAAGTTTTCTATTGATTGGAAAACATTTTCCTTAAGAAAATCATTTTCCGCCCCCCAAAAATTACAATTTATGGAAAATATTTTCCGCAAAACGAACGGAGCCTAAGACAATTGTGTTTTGTCTTTGACCAATCATGGCTGAAAGTTCTACAACACTTGTGATGCACATTGTTGCGTCGGTTACGACTCATGGAGAAAAGCTGGAAAAGTTCAATGGGACTGATTTCAAAAGTTGGCAACATAAGATGTTGTTCTACCTCATGACATTGAACTTGGCAAGATTCCTCATGGAGGAGGCTCCAAAGTTGGATGAAGGAGAAACAAACAAGAAGAGGTTTGCCGTGGTGGATGCATGGAAGCATTCCGACTTCCTATGCCACAACTACATACTAAATGGTCTGGACAATTCCTTATACAATGTCTATAGTCCGTTGAAGATGGCTAAGGAATTATGGGAAAGCTTTGAAAAGAAGTATAAAACAGAAGATGTCGGGTTGAAGAAATTCATCGTCGGCAAATTTTTGGATTTCAAGATGGTGGACCACAAGTCTATCCTAAGTCAAGTGCAAGAGCTCTAATTCATCATCCATGATATTCATGCGGAAGGGATGATTATAAGCGAGTCTTTCCAAGTGGCTGCATTCATTGAAAAGTTGCCGCCATTGTGGAAAGATTTCAAGAACTATCTCAAGCATAAGAGAAAGAAGCTATCCTTGAAGACTTGATAGTTCGACTAAGGATAGAGGAGGACAACTGAAATGCTGAAAAGAAGGTTCGCAGAAACCTTGAGTTGTCAAAAGCTAATGTAGTTGAGGCAGAAGGAACAAGAACCCTCAAGAAGAGGAAGAGGCAAGGAGAGAGATCCGCCTAAAGGAAGTTTATTAGCAAATGCTACAACTGTGGGAGGGCTGGGCATCGAGCTAAAGATTGTAGAGCTAAGAAGAAGCAAAAATCTCAAGCTCATGTGGTGGATCAAATTTCTAATGGCATCGGTGATATCAATCTTACAGTTGTGATATCACAATGCAATATGGTGGGAAACCCCAAGGAGTGCCGGGTTGATACTGGAGCTACTCGTCATATTTGTGCGAGCAAGAGTATGTTCTCTTCATACACACCTATGGCAGTTGATGAAATACTCTATATGAGTAACTCATCACCTCCAAGGTTGAAGGCATTGGAAAGGTGGTCTTGAAGATGACCTTCGGAAAAACCGTGACACTAGTGGATGTTCTACATGTGTCAGACATTCGCAAGAATATAGTGTCCGGATCTCTCCTTACCAAGAATGGTTTCAAGCTGGTTTTTGTAGAGGATAAGTTTGTACTCTCCAAGAATGATGTGTATGTAGGAAGGGGTTATCTTAGTAATGGCCTCTTCAAGCTGAATGTAATGACTGTTGTACCGACTAAGTTTGAATAAAGTTCTTATTGCCTATGTTTTTTAGCCTTCCATGTGAGTTGGTTGAGTAGTTTTGAATGATTCTGATTACGTTCTGGATTTTAGAGAGAACAGAACTTGTTGGTACTGTTTCTTCTTTAAAAACATTTTTTTAGACCCATTCTGTTTCACGATTTTCTCTAGAGTTGTATGTTGGGAATTTGCATTCATTGTCTTGATGAAAGTTGTTTCTATCTTGCTCATCTACAACATAATTTAATTTGGGTATTTTATGAATTCATAAAGGTCTCAGCTCATTCTTTTTCCAGACAAGGTTCTAGAATGTTAATAGAACACAGACTCTAATCTATGTGCATTCGCTGTTTTCTGGGCCTTTTGTGTTGCGATTCTGAGCAAGTGGTCTTCATGAAAGTTGTAGTTCATACATAGGGCTACAACGTGTTAAAATTTCCGGTCCATCCAATTACATTTGGTTCACTTTTGATATGCTTTTGTGTTCAAGTTTTCTCTGGAAGTAACCCTGTTTTTCCAGTTAATCAGATACTCCTTTTTGACAACCTTGCTTAACAATTTTGAACTGGTGATATTCATGAGAGTTGTAGGTCACGTCTAGGGTCCAACATGCTAAAATTTCAACTAAATCCTATGTCAATTGGTTTGTCTTTTGGTATCCCTAATGTGTGATACAATTCTGGAAATTGATCTTGTTTCTCTAGTTGTTAATGTTTCTGTGGGCTGAATTGCTCAACGTTTTTTATATGCACTTCTTCTTAAGAATTGCTTGTCTAGACCGTAACTAAGATGTGGTGAAGTGTCTTGACCATTGGAGAAACTGATTTTCTATTATGAGGATCAAATGAATGATTGCTCCAGAATGTTTCTCTGATTGTGTTCACAAGTCTTAGGAGGTGACTAGCTGGTAAATTGCAGTTCATACAGTTTAACAAGAGATTGATTGAGGGTCTTGACTTTCCTTCCTTCTAACACTAATGTAATTTATGCATGCATATTGAATAATTTGGAATGCTGCATTCTGGTTGTGCATGGCATGCGTGTGTTCGAGGGAGGAATTACTGCGCATAGTAAGTCGTGAGGCATGTTTGCCACGCTTTGTAAGTTGCGAAACCCTTGAGTGGTAGAGATCTCCTGAGTGAATGGATGGCCTTGATAGTTGAGGTGGAGGCCGAAGATGCCTCTAGAATGAGTTGCCATGCTCATGAGTATTGATGGGAGATTTGGTAGTGTGGGGGCTAAGCTCTTTTGACGGCGGACTTTATGTTCAATAAAGTACCCCACAAAACACACAAAGGAACTCCTTATGAGAAATGAAAAGGCGGAACGCCTAACTTGAAATATCTCAAAATGTGAGTTTGTTTAGCTAATGTCGCGATTCCTAAGCTTAAAAGGGTTAACTTATGACCTAAAGTTGTTGATTGTATCTTTATTGGATATGCTCTTAATAGTAGTGCATATCGATTTCTTGCTATGAGTCCGAAGTCTTAGATATACATGTTTTCATATAACATAGTATATGAGTCAATTGGATAACCGGGATAAGAGACACTAAGCCAACAAGTGGGTTTGTGTTTACACTTGGTGGAGGAGAAGTGTCCTAGAAATCATCCAAACAAACTTGCATTGCAAGGTCTACTATGGAAGTAGAATTTATAGCTTTGGATAAGGCCGGTGAAGAAGCAGAATGGCTTCGGAATTTCTTGGAAAAAATTCCAAATTACCCTAATTCAATGCCAACTGTGTATATTCATAGTGATATTCAAACGACAATTAGAAGGTCAAGGAATGTCATGTATGATGGTAAGTCTCGACACATTTGTCGAAGATACAATACCGTAAGACAACTAATCTCTAGTGGAATTATTACAATTAACTATATGAAGTCAATAGATAATGGTGTGGATCCACTAACAAAATAAAAGGCCGAAAATATCCAAGGGAATGGGTTTCAGGCCTGTAAAATAAGTCTTCATAGCGGACACCCTACCTATATGACTGGAGATCCCAAGAACTAGTTCAAAGGGACAACTAAGTTATGTAGACAGTATAACATTCTATCAACTATTACTCATTCCCGTGGAAGGTGTAACGACCGTGTGTTTACGCATTTGGATTGTCAAAATTTCAATTAGATCTTGTATGTGAATTTTGAACCAATAGGGAATTTTATTAAAATTCGGGAAATTTTGAATTAAAGGATAAAATATTGAGAAATTAATTTTGAGGTTTCCGAAAATACAATATGTAGAAAATTTGCCTTAAAAGTGTGGTTATTGATTTTAATAAGCAATTTCGAATTTTTGGAAATTTTCGGGGTTTTATTTTATATTTGGATGTATTTAAAATGAAAATAGGAAAACTGGAAATTAGGTGGACCGGCTATGGATCGTGGCCCAGCCGCGCCAGGCCACGCACGGGTCACGGCCAGCCCGCGCATGGGCCACGGCCAGCCCGCGCGGGCCCAGCACCTGGGCCACGGCCCAGCCGCGACCCACTCTCCCTCTCTCCTCTGCACCTCTGTTCGCCCCTGCACACCACCGACCGGAGAGTTGGCCGAGTGGGACCCACGCCGACGTGCTGCTCGGGGTCTGCTGCGCCGCAGCCCTGGGGGAACGCCGGACGTGACCCCGGCCGTGATCCCGCCCATAGAGGGCAAGCCACGGGTCACGGACCGGCGAGAAACCAGCCACGCACGCACATACTCTGTTTTTTGGTTTACCGCGGAGCCGACTTTGAAGTGGGTTTACTCTCACTTGGGGACTCCGTTGGGAGCGTGGTTGGTGTCGTTGGAACCAGGGAGGAGCCCTCTTCAAGCAGCCGTCGAGAACCACCGACGACTAGCCTCCCTCCGCCGCCGGCAGCCCCCGAGACGTCCCCCTCTCCGCGGCGAGCTCCTCTGTTTTGCGGTAGGCTTTCCCGAGCTGCAAATCATGATTTGCCTTCTCTCCTTTGTTCAAATGCTGAAATGGTTGATTCCAATGGGTTTGTTGACATCCTTAAACCCCTGTTTTGCCTCCAATTTCAATTGATTTGGTGTAGAATCGGTTGATTTGAAGATTGAACTTGGTTTGCTCAATTTCTACAAAACCCAAACCCTAGCTTTGAAATTCGTTGATTGGGAGCGACCCACTCTCAATTGAGACGTCCATTAGATTCGTATGAGTGTTGTTAGTGTATCTTAGGAAGCTTTTTGAGTCAATTTAGTCTTGAAAGGATGGATTAAAGCCAAATCGTGGCTCTCTCCTTTCCCTCGCGCCGAACCGCCGCCCCTTCCTCTTTGAAGATCGATTTCTTCTCACTCCGACCACTTCACCCTACGTTCTTGGTGTCAATAGAATCGTATGGAAGCCTACAACAAAACCCCCAAGGTCCCTAGTTTCGATTCTTGTCGAGTGTGAAGGAATCAAGCGAAACTCGAGCAAAGGTCGCTCGGTTCATGTCTAATTGGGGAAATCCGGATCTGCAGGTGAGCGGCGCGAGCGTGGACCTTGCACGCGTGGGTTGGGCCGAGTGGTTGGGCTCCGTCCAGCCCAATTCATGGAGGAAACTAACCTGTTTGGGCCGCAAGGAAACAAGAAGAAAATAAAGGAATAAGAAGAAAGAAAAGAAGAAAGGAAAAGAAGAAAAAAAATAATAATAATTCACGTGTCGCTGTGGTGATTTTGGAAATTTGGCCAAGGTGAGGAAATTTCCTAAATCGCTCTTAGGCATGCCTGTGCGCTAGTTAATTATGTCATTTAATTTATAGTTGTTAATGCAATAATCTTCATTAGTATGGTTAATTAGGCAATAACCGGATAATTAATTTAGTAATTGTTAGTGTAGTTGTTAAATCAGCCCCTGTGACTGATCATTGAATTAGTTTGTTTAGGATTATTAAATTGGTTAAGTTAGGATTATTTAGCCAATTAATATTTGTGCAATAAATATTAGTAGTATTGTTAATAATTTAATAGCCAATGCATTAATATTGCAGTATTAATGTGGTTATTGAATTATTTCCTGTTAATAATCATTGGTTCAGTTCGATTAGTATTATTAATTGGTTAAACTAGGATCATTTAGCCAATTAATAATTGTGCAATAATTATTATTAGTATTGTTAGTGATTTAATAGCCGGTTCATTAATATCGTAATTATTAATGCGGTTATTAAATTAATTACTGTTATAATTATTATTGGATTAGCTTGATTAATATTGTTAATTGGTTAAACTAGGATTGTTTAACCAATTAGCATTGTACGAGAGATGACTTGCAATTCGATTTAAATAAATCGGTTAAGAAAATAGGCATAGCCAGATTTAATTAGCCTTTGGTTGTGCGAGTTACTTAATTATTTATTCGTTGAAAGGCTATTTATTTATTTATTTATTATTCGTTGGAAATTGAGTGTTTAATTACGACATTTATTTCTTTAATGCTCAATGTTATTTATTTATGCCAACTGATTGTGCAATTAGACTACTGCTTAGTCTAGATCGAAGGAGCTTGGGTCTAGTTTGGACTTGAGTGACGGACTAGGGATCCTTGGGATTGGTGTGAGCGGGACAGATCGTTTAGTGACAAATTAGGGACCCTAGGGCCGAGGTGAACCTAATTGCGGGATAGGAAATTAACTTGCTGAGATAATTAGTATCTCATCCCACAACCCCAACCTTTCCCCCAGGTGTCAGAAATGGACCCCGAGAACAACGTAGAGTTCGAGGAAGAAGGGTTAGGAGACGACACGGACGAAGATAACCTATCGGTGGAGGAACTCGAGGAAGAGGATCTAGAGGAAGCAGAACCCGAAGAAGAAGAACATGAAGAAGAAGAACCTGAGGGAGAAGAGCTCGAAGAGGAGGAGCCGGAGGAAGCGGAAATTGAAGAAGAAGAACCAGTGGAGGAAGAGCCAGAGGAGGAGGTGGTGCACGACGAACCCATGGCGGACTTTGGTAACAGGGTCATGGGTTGGATCCAACAGTTCGATCAACAACTACAGTTACGGGAACCCACGCCCAAACCCGTGGATCAGGGATGGATCATTGATAGGGTTGAGACCCCCTCCGGGAGAGTAGCAGAAAAACACGAGACTACAATATGGGAATGGAATCCCTTGCTCAGGAGATGGGTCGGTCACCAGTATTGGGAGCGCTATGATGGCGAGGTTGGAGGTCCACTAGTCTTCCACCAGGGATATCACGAGGCTCCGAGAGAGGTGTATGACTTTTGGAATCCTGATCTAGGATACGGAGACCAGCCCGGAGGCACAGTTATAGATCCCTAGGAAAGACGATCTAAGTTGGTTTATGGTGCCCAATTTTGAAATTGTACAGTGTCAGGGTGTACCAAGCTAGTGTGTGCTCGGATATGTAAACGCCCAGTAGGACGTTAATTTTGGAAATGTTTAATATTACGCCTTCGTGCATCTACTCTGATCTTTAATGAGGGATTGCGATCGATCTTGGATTAATGAATTTCGTTAACAACTGGGTTGTGCGCGCGCGTGCCGGACTCGGGGCGTGACAGAAGGACAGTACTAATAAGAGGAGGTTAAGCGTAAAGCTTTTAATGAATCTGAATTGGATATATGATATATCACGGAATTCAGAAATCACCTATGTGAGTGCAAAGTGAGGGCCGCTTCTATGAGATTTCGAAAGGCCGGTTCTCTAAAGCACTCATGAGACCAGGCGGTGTTCATGGCCAAAATGAACACAACAGTGAGAACCAACTGTATCCAATAGAAAGTTGTGTGTTTTCTATTGTCTTGGCTTACATCAAAGGTTGGCAGTTCAAAGACATCGCGTCTACTAACCAACCGTAAGTCCGACAGATTTCACTAGGGATAGTTCAAAGTCTCAGACTACTAATCCCGATGCAACAATCTCTAACTGAATAGTCGCACATTGCATTTCATGCATAAACGAAGAGTCATGATAGCTAAATTTCTCATTTATGTGGGGGATTGTTAGGGACTTGGTGTCCCTAGAGTTGTGAATGAGAAGTGCACTTCAGCAGCTCCTTCACAGAGTAATGTGACTCTTTGTTCATGTCATTTCATTTTCGATCAGTTGTGTCATTTCGACCAACAGGCGCCATTTTTCATCATGCATATTCGGATATAAACCGAATCATTTAGTCTGGTCGATGAGTCATTCATTTTGGTTGGTCTTGCATGTGTGCGGTATCATTCAACTATACGGTTGAGTTCGAAGGTCTTTCCTTGAAGTACCACGAGAGAGAGACGAGGTTCGTTCTATCCTGAGAGACGGCTTGCCAAATTGCTTCGGTACTAGAATAAGCGGGCAAAAATCGTCTTAAGGACACGACGTGAATTCGTCAGGCTCGAACCTATAATCAATCTATGCTCAAGCATTCGGAGGATCAATCAACAACTTTGTTCCAGGTTTTGTCCTATCTATAACTTTTATTGTTCGGAACACTGCTGTTTGGACTTTCTTTTGTTGTCAGAAGGCGATGCATATTTGCTTTGTTCCTACATTTACTTAGTTATTCTCGATATAATATAGTCCACTTCTTGTTATTGCCGAACGTTAATTTACTGTTTTTTTTTCGAACACTGCCGCTTTACATAATTTTCGATAACATTTACCATGGACTTCCCCTCTCAATGATTGACCCCCCTCCCTTAAAAAACGAAACCGCGGCTCATCGCAATCATCCGTCAACACTGTCCCCTTTGAAGAAGAGGACCGAGAGGAAGAAGCCGGAAAAATGGGGTACGTCGTGATCGTGTCGCTCCCGATGGTCATCCTCTTCGTCGTCCTGTGCGTTGTATTCTACAGCATGGGCAAACGAAGGGGCCAAGAAGAAGGCCGGGCCCTCGCGTGGCAGGAGTTTATGGCCGCCAACGGCATTTCCCCGCCTCTGCCACCACTGGCCCCACCGGTCGGCTTGGTCGTGCCGCCTCCAGCCCCTCCGCAGTACTTCCCTTGTCCTCCTCCTCCTCATAATCCTAATACCACCTACATCAAGCAAGAAAACGGCACGAGCTATCTGTGAATTTTTTGTGAAAATTATCAAGAAATCAGGGAGGGTACGCTTGTTTTCAAGACTCTGTCAGGGTGATCATGTCGTCAGTCAGATACATTGTATTCGTTATTGTTCATCTGATATTTGATATTCCATCTGTAGATTTCCTTCTTATCAGTCTTGTCGGACAGTTGCAGGGTGTAAATCAGCCCATTAAGATTAGCATGTGTTCAAAGAATCCAAATTTATCATTTTCCCTTTCTGGCCAGATCCAAGAGTCAAAGTATGTTCATAATAATTAAGGCGTTCAGTTTTAGAATGAATCGGTTCCCACCCTGAAATCAGAAGTCGGCAACTGATTCTATCCACTCAAGATCCGAACCGGACCAGACAAGATGTTTTAATCTGGTTCCCAAGTTGGACAGGGATCAGCTGCAATTTTTTCTTTTTTTTTTTGTCAATCTTCTCTTCCTCGTCTGATCTCTTACGTGCGTATTGAAAGTCTTCCATCCTGATGGTCGAGTGGCTTCCTGGAGGTTTACAGTGGATTAGATCACCCATGGCTACCATTAGTTTGGGTTGCAGTGAAAGAAAGCGATGTTTGCCCGTGTTTTGTTGGACACAAGGAAAGCGAATGCCATTTTTAGGAAGCGAAAGCAACTAAGGATTCGAAATCTTGGTGATTTGGGTTCTCAGTTCCACTTCCTATCCATAAAATGGATGTTGACAACTATTGTTTTGGCGTTGTTGACAAGGCTTATATACTTCCACCGATCTGGTTCCATTGAATCGAGATCCAGATTGGTTCCCACTGGTTTCAAATTTTGAAAGTTGAGAGCCCAACTGATTGTGGGAGCTACCTAAAACAAGCCAGTTTGATTAGATCGAGACTGATTATCGTGTAAGACACGAATCGTGCTCACCCTAATAATAACTAAGATGGTTATGACACTTTATAAGCAACCATTCCTCAAATCAATAATTAGCAAGACTCTAAGGCTCATTATCAATATAGAAATTAACATGTTTCTTGTTAGTTGTACTTAGCAGCAAGTGATATGCACACTTGTTAACAAGACTCTAAGGCTCATTGTTTCGTAGAAAATAAATAATTTATAAAAATATTTCATAAAAAATGATGAGTTATATTGCTTGAAATAATTGACAAATTTTATTATCAATGACATTTAATCACTAGGTATTTTTGTGGACCATGAAAATATTTTTTGTTTACTTATTTTTGTGAACTACAAAAGAGATTGGTTTAATGAATATATTTTTGAAATCGTTCAATTTTTCCAAACAAATGGAGCTTAATAATTTACTAAATTTATCTTTATCCACTAACAGTATATGGATTTAACATTTTGAGATATATGTCAGCCTCTTATAATTTGTCTTTCTTCCATTTTTTTTCGGCATATTTTTATGTCATAGAGGAGTAACTTTTTGCTTTTTTTTTTTTCTGTAAGCTACTTAATTAAACCAACTCTCTTCTATCAAATTGCTCATAATTTCTGCATCAGGAACCTTTTGGGTCGTTCATCACAGATCTTCTCTCTGTTTCAATTTTAAGTTCTTCGATAATCATTTCATATGTATTGAATCATCTTCAAAGATAGTTAATCTTTCGAGTTCGTCTTAACTCCAACTGTAATTTGGGAAATAATTCTAAGCTAAAAATTCAAGTGTACTATGACTTCATTGTCAAGCGTTTCAGTTAAGTTGGAAACGTTATGCTGAGATATCTGCTGTCCACCATGATTTGAGGAGGACGTGTAACTAAGCGAAATGTGCGTTTGGTTATCTTATCTTAGAATGTCCAAAAGATCGATTCTGAAATTACCTGGTTAAAATTTGGTAAAGAAATCACTCGGCTAGAAGGAAAATAACACTTCGCATTCTCCTCCACCGCGATAGTTTTCAAACATTTTCTCCTTGCTTTAAATTTTCATAGCTTATTCTGTATGGGTAAGGTAGCACAGTGATCCACCCAATGTGTAACAAAAAAGTTTTAGGGAGTTGGATAAGAAATTAGGTAATAAATCCAAGCAACAGTACATACAAATTAACCGTGTAGATCCTAAGTTCTTAAATCCTGTAACCACTGGGAAGCAGCAATTTGAAATAGATTGCAATGGTAACTATAACAATAGAAGCACATATATTTAGGAGAAGTGAAGTATCTAATGATTTATACAAGCAATAAAATATCCTAAAGTGGAGATCTCAATATTTGTTCATCATTTAATCTGATGGTCGGCTCTCAAAAGTTTACGGTGGCAGATCTAATCTTAAAAGACTAGCATACTAACTGCAGACTGTGCTTTATTATTTGCATTCTAGCATTTGTGCTTTTATGCATTTCTCTGGAATTTTCTAAAGTTGAGAGATTTTTATATGCCTCTCGCGTACTATTTCAAGCAATAAATAAAAATCCTTCCTTCGATAATTAAAGCCAAGCATAAGTAGGTGTCACCTCATATGATCAGGTCAGCTGTTTGATAACCTTTATAAGAATCGAATGCTCCTTTCAACTTCCAAAGTAGGGCAGAGCAACGTGACAGATCATAAGATTCCGATGCCTCGCGTGAAGATATTGCTAGCCCACTAGATTGAGCCAACCATTTACCAAGAAATAGAGGACCCACCTCACGACCCCATCTGAAAAAAAAAATGAAATTTCAATATGGAGTTTATAATGTGATTGATTTCTTCCACTCAAATCATCGATTAGCTTATAATGGGTTTTTGTTAACGGTTGCTCCAGAAATACTTGCTAATCTCTTTTATAAGGAAATAATTACATATTTTTGATACATGATTGTACAAAACAAAACAAAAATAGATGATTTATCGATAACTGTATGATATCGTTCATCGATTATTGAATAAATGCCCACCAGTAAAGATATCACTATTAAGATTCATAAGGAAAAAGCGAATTGAAATTTCAATCTAGAATTCATGCTGTGATTGGTTTCGTCCATTAAAGTCATTTATAATGGATTTTGCTAAGTATTGCTCTTGAAGCTCTTGCGAATCACATTTGCAGGAAAACTTTTTTATTTTGAATATTTAATTGCACATAATAAAAATAATATCATTGAGAATTGCACCATATCTTTTACTGATTACAAACTTTTTTGTCAAAAGAAGATTGTATTCATTATTCGAAAGTATACAAGAGTTATATATAGGCTTCTTTCATAGAAAAGCAAATTGAAGTTAAGTAAAGCCCGAAGTACTAAAGAGTAAAGTCTGTTCCAGAAAACACAGAGGATCAATAAAGCATCAGCAAGATTAAGCACATAAAACCGAATCCATTAAGAGCAAAATAATCGGCCAACAATTACTAGATCTTATATTAATAGTGATGAGTCCACATTGAAAATTCTTTGGTGAGAGATTTTGATACGACGAAGGCTTTGAGAGGAAATTCCAACTATGTAATCATCTTATTGCCAATCGAGAGGAAATGAAAAGTATTAATTCATTTCTCAAGGCATAGATCTAGTGTTAGTGCCAACTAATAAGTTGGAACAACTTCATAAGTGTAGTCTATTTTTTATTTCTAAATTGAAAGGATCTAATGGGAGCACGTTTCAACTCCAAAAAAAAGAAATTATGTTGATATTAGCAAAACTCTATTTAAACTCTCAAATCTAAAACCATATCGATAAAATAGAACTCTTAAGTCTAGATTGAGAGATACAAAAGAGAACAAGAAAATAAAAAAATATATACATCAATAAGGGAGGGGAGGGTGTGATTGGCTCAAACTCTTCTCCATGGCTAAAGGTTGAAGATGATAGAGAGAGAGAGCAGGAAATTGCTTTCTTTTTCCCCTACGATTGCCTAATGAAGCTCTCCGAGCTTTCTTTAACGAAACCCACTTACGATATAAAAATAATTGTGCAGCCCAAGTAACAATCTTTGTTGTCAAAGAACAGATAGATCATAAAGAAGGAACCAAATGACTTGCCTTCCAATCATTGGACCATCAAAAGTAGCCGTTGGAAGCTCGAACGTTGGTGAGCCTACTTTGCATCTTTTCCCGAACGTTACAGATCGTTTCGTAAATTCCCTCTTCTTCTTTATTTATTGCCTGAAAGCCTCGCTCCCTTCTGGACAGAATCTATCCCAAGGAGTCCTAATTAAGCCACGATCCCTCCTCTCTCTCGCTATAAACACAGGAACTCCTCTGTTTCCCACTTGAACCATCTCTCTCTCTCTCTCTCTCTCTCTTACAGTCATTCTCTGAGATCGAGTTTTGAAGAAGGTGAAGAAGATGGGCTTGGTGGTGGTGATATCGCTGCCGCTGATACTCTTCTGCTTGCTGCTCGGCTTCGGGTGCTACTTCTTCGGAAGAGCCCGAGGGAGGAAGGACGTGCACACCAACCCCCAAGTGTACGGCGTCCCCGCCCCGCCTCCCGGCAGCAACTACGGCTCGCCGCCCCCACAGCCGCCGCACACCAAGATGCCCCCCTCCGACGAACACGTCTGACCACTCTGGACTCCATCCTTGAAAAAGAGCTCATCATGTAGATTTCTCTTCGAAGTGGGTGTGCTTTTTGTGCTTTTTCCACTGGTTTTTGGAAGATTTCGATAAATTATTTGTTGGGTATATACGGGGGCTTTGAGATTGAGCTGGTGTATGATAAGCAACGAGCATGTCAGAAGGGCGTGTGTTTGTGGATTTGTAATGTGCAAGTATAAGATCATGTGGAAACTACAAAGTTTGGGAATAAAAACATTTGTAGATTTAAATTGGCTTAGGATTTTTTTTTTTCCTGTTTTTGATCGAAGGCCGAAGAAACTGTAGTGCTATAGCTTGATTGGATTTGGTTTATATGTTATTTTTCTTGTAATTTTTCCGAAACATCTGAATGTTGTTGTTTGGAAGGTGTATGGCGAGAATAACGAAATTAGAAAACGGAAAAAAAGAAGAAGTAATGGATCGGAGACTCAAATAGAAAACAACATTAATATGCCAACTAAAATCTAGATCGAGATTTTGCTCGGAGTAATTAGGTTAATTCAGGTTTGATTCAATTTGGACGATGACAAATTGATAAGGGATTTATGCAATGGCAACAATGCGCACATGAGCTAATCGTTTCTCGGGTTAGAATTGGAGAAAATGCATCTGACTTCAATTTGCCCTAGCAAAAAGGCAAAAAGAAGTCCTCATAACATTGGAACCTACGATGCTTATAAAATTAGTGACTCTAAATTTGCCACGTGGATTCCACTCCTCTTTCCTTTTGATTTTGGATTCCACCCAGGAGCAATTAAAAAAAAACATAAACTTTACGTCAAATAATAAATCCGGTCTTAACTCTGTTTTTATCTCATAAAAAAAGTATTAATTTTAGATTGAGTGTAAATTCTGACCTCAACTTTTTGCTATTTATTAAAAAAATATCAATTTTAGGTCAAATGACAATTCCGGCTCAACTTTTTTTTATCTTGTCAAAATCACCCACTTGCACCCTATTCCAAATAGCACCCCCCATCGACTCTATGTTCACCCTTATTTCGGAAAAAAAAAATTCTGGACCATCCAATCCGTCTTTCAACGTGCAGTGGTTTACAATTTCAAATTACGACAAAACAATAAAGTTTTGGCCGAAGAAATTTAACCTGGAGATCTTTTTTACTCGTCAATGAAGTGTAGGAGATGATGAATCGCTTTAATATTATTCTTCAAGCTATAATTCAGAGAATAAGATAATAACTAATACTTTAAATCCAGTCAGCAAATTTCATGAATTTATTGCCGAGGTGGAATAGTTATATTGGATAATCAATAGTTCTAAGTTAAGAGGGCTAGATTTGAGATTTGAGCGAAAGTTAGTAGTTTTTTACGAGATAAAAAAAAAGTTGAGGTCATAATTGTCGTTTGAATCAAAATTTGTGTTTATTCATGAGACAAAAAAAATTAAGGCCAAATGTATCATTCAAACTAAAATTTGTATTTTTTTTTTCTTCTTTTGGAATTAGCCCCCCATTGTTCGGCAACTTTCGAGAGTTCATGTTTTGGTACATTAAGTCTCCCGAAGATTAAGTTCAGACGGAGGTCAACTTTCGTCAAGTTTCAAGCTGCATTCCATGCGGCATGGCAGATAAAAAAAAACTTAGGAGATATTATTTAAAAAGCTTGAAATCTAATTTTAAACATTTTAATTTTTTAAATATAATCATAAATCCGTTATTATACATAATAAGGTTAACATTGATGGAGATAAGTTTTTATATATATTTTTAAATTTTCTTTCTTTCCTTTTTCCTTTGACAAATCATGGGTCTTGACGATGGTTGGCAACTCGGCAAAGGCGAGGGCTAGCGAGGCCCAACCTTGATGTCATCAGGTGAGGTCGGCCTTGCTAGCCTCAAACGAGGACAACGAGGTTGATCTCGCCTTACTATTGGCAAGGCTTGACTTCGCACCGCCCCTAGTGAGGGTATAGGGTTGGTGACTGGCTAAAGGAAAAAGGAAACGAAAAAAGAAAGAAAAGAAAAGAATTAAAAAATAAAAGTTTAAAATTATCTACGTTAGCGCTACTCGGCACTGACTAGATCACCATATATGTAATTTTTAGCCAAAATTCATCGAAAGGATTAAATCGATAAATCATTCTAAGATGCAGGGCTAGATTGACAAATAATAATTGTATGCATGATTAAATTGGTACAATTAAAAGGTTTTAAGCTAACTAACAAGTTATCAAAATGTTTAGAATTAACTTGGTATAACTGAAATGTTTGAACTGAATTGGCCGCCTTACAATAGTTTCAATACTTTCTAGACAATTTTCCCTAAATGCTTGTAGTAGTTACTACAAATGAAATGAAAACCTAAAGAAAAGTACGTAAAATCTTTTTTTGAGTTAAGGATAAGAAACATCTGAAAACCAAACACTACAAAAAAATTGTGATTTAGCTACGAAAAAATAGCGACGAAAAAAAAATTCGTCGCTACTTGCGACAAAATTTATGACGACTTTTTTATACCGACGCTAATTAGCGACGGTTTCATCATTCGTAACCAAATTCGTCGCAAATTAGCGACGGATAAAAAAATCGTCGCTAATTTGCCACGACTTTAGCCACGGCAAAACTATCCGTCGCAACTTAGCGACGAAAAAAAAAGTTGTCACAAAATTCGTCACTAATTTGCTACAGAAAAAAAAGTTGTCACAAAATTTGTGACTAATTAGCTACAAATATTGAATTCGTCACAAATTTAGCCATGGAAACTTATTTCCGTGGCTAAATTTTAGCGGCTAATTTTCTGCGCCTATATTTTAGTGATGAAAAATAATTTTTTGTCCCTAATTAGCCATGGAAAATTATTTACATGGCTAAATTTAGCAACGGAATTATCTTTCCGTGGCTAATTAGCGACAGAAAGTTTGTTTCGTCGCTAAGATTTAGCTACGGAATAAATTTTTCGTAGCTAAATTTTAGCGGCTAAATTTCCTTTCCTTAATTTTAGCGACGGAAATAATTTTCCGTAGCTAATTTGCTACTAAAAAAATGTCACAAAATTTATAGCTAATTAGCTACAAAAATTTAATTTGTCGCCAATTTAGCCGTGGAAAGTTTTTTCCGTGGCTAAATCCTTGGCCAAATTTTATCGGCTAATTTTCTGTGCTTGAATTTTAGCGACGGAAATAATGTTCCATCGCAAATTAGCCACGGAAAGTTATTTTCGTGGCTAAATTTAGCGATGGAAAGTCTTTCTGTCGCGAAAGTTGCGACGAACTTTTCGTTTATGTTGCTAAATTTGCGACGGAAGTTCCTTTTCATTGCTAAAGTTGCGACGAACTTTCCTCTTATGTCACTAAATTTGCGATGGAAAGAAAATTTCCATTGCTAAATTTACACCATAAAAAACTAGATTGATAATTTTTTTAACTTCAGCAATTCTTCTTTTTATCAATGTAAATATGTGTTCATTATGACAAAAATTTTAAACTTTAAGTTGAAGGAATGTTGTATAGAGATCGTTTCTAATTATCGAAAGAGAAAGATTCACGATTCGGATTAATATCATAAAAATATATATTTGTCGTGGTGTCAAAAACAAATTCTAAATTATGCTTATGATATCCATTATGGTGTTAATTAATTTGGAAAGACGAGTTTCTTCTCTCATAATATCGACACTTTGCGTATGAGTGAAACTTAAATTTGTTTAGGCAAATTAGTTTATCAATTTAACATGGGATGAAGCTTGTGAAATGGAGAAACTCTATCATATGGCTACATTCATTATGTAAAAACAGTCGTTGCTAATTTGCTTATTTATTGATGTGGCAATTTTCTCTTCACTATAATTATCAAACATTTTCTATGTCTATTTTTCCGACAAGTTAATTAACTTCGTTATTTTAATTATTGTGAAATGTGGATTCTTTCCAACGTTCATTTAGGTAGATTTTTTAAGGTGCTCATTAACTGGATAGTAAATGCGTTGCAAATGTATAAGTTCAAAATTTATGATGTCACTGATAGAATTTATTGATAAAAGTGTTAACTACATTATGTATAATTCGAGATTTTTTTAGTAGCTTTTCCCTTGTTATATAATGCAACGCCATGGCCCATAAGCTACAGAAACGACAACGCTTTTTTCATCTCAAGTTTACAGAAACAGAAACTAATTCCCATTGACAAAATTGTTTTCGTTGCAATAATTAGCCACGAATTTATTTTCGTCGCTGATCACGTCCCTAATTAGCGACGATGGTGCATTTCCGTCGCTAGTTAGGGACGGAATGTAAATATCCGTCGCTAATTCGTCGCCCGCTCAATTTTCCCTCTTCCCTCTCTTATTTCCTCTTCCCTCTAATTTTTCCCTCTTCCCTCTCTCGCTAATTTCCTTCCTCCGCTAATTGGACCCCTCTCTCTCTTTGGTTCTACTGCCACTCGAGCGCTCTCTCTCTCTCTCTCTCTCTCCCCTCTGCTCCTCCTCCGCTCCTCCGCTCCTCTGCTCCTCCTCCTCCGCTCCTCCGCCGAGCTCTCTTCACGCTCCTCCTCCCGCCGAGCTCTCTCCTCGCTCCTCGAGCGCCACGAAACCCTATATCTGATTACCTCAAATTTCCCTCTCTTTCCTCCCTCCTCCCTCCGCTCAAGCGCAACGAAACCCTAGATCTGAGGAGCTGTTGATCGTCGGCGACGGACCCTGATCCCCCCTCCCTCCGCTTGCCATGGGTCGCCCTCGTTCTCCCTCACAGGTACCAATCCTCTCTTTCCGTTCATCTCTCTCTATATGACGTTACTTTATAATGACTCTTTGCATAAAGATGGTATTTTCATAAGAGATCCTTGGCTGTGAATAATATGATATGTGCAAAATTTGCCGCAATCGCTAGCCAACGCGAATTCGTTGGTGACGAGGATGCGGTTTTGTGTGATTTATTTTGTGGTGGTGGTGAAAATTTGTTCGTCGCGGTCGTCTTGCGGTGATAGGTCGTGAAGGATCTGTTCGCTGTCTTCGTACGTCTGGTCTGGAGTGGTGGTATGAATGGCCTTTGCTGTGATGTTGTCGCAAACGATTTTAAAAAAGAAATTGTAGGTGGTTTTGGCTATTTTTGGGAGATATTGAGGCAAAATTATGGAATTTTGACTAATTGGACCATCTGGCGTTGCCTTAGCAGCATAGCAGTTGATTGATACACTTGCGTGTCATTTAGGTGCGTGGGTGTGGATTTGGTTCCCCAAATTATGCAGTGCTTTTATGTTTGAGTGACCTACTTGGACTTGTGTTTTACTTGATCATGAAGTTAGGGATTACTCGTTATACTCTCCACTGGATTATTATTTATTTTTTACTTTTCTTTGGGGTACATGGCAATTCGTCTCTTGGCTAACATCATCTTCAATGTTTACATCTTCTTTGGGGCACAAGTAAATGTTTAAATCTTCTTTTAGGTTATCAAATTGCACCTTCAGCTTTTGAGATGAACGCCTCTTATCATCTTGATTGAGTTCTGTACATTTTTTCTATGTTGAGTGTACTGCTTTTTGGTTAGATTCTGGTTATAATAATTTGATTCTGGAGATTGACAGCCCCTATAGGCATTGTCTTTGTTTGTCACTTGATGTCATACACGTATTATATGCAGGTGCATAGCTTAAAAAGAAACATAGGCCAGTTTTCTGGCTTTGTGTGGATTGAGAATCAGGTATGTGCCTTTTCAGAGCCCTCCTGGTTGGTAGTCTTTTGGACCTGTGTATATTGAATCAAGTTGGCTTGTTTAGTGATCCCAGGAAAGATGGATTTATTTTGGAGATTTTCTTTGAGTATGCATTTTAATATTATTTGGGAAGATGTTATGATAGTATATGTGAAGGAGTGTAGATGCTTCCCTTACAATTCTTGTTTTTTTCCCCTTCTCTAGCAAGAAAAACAGAGAGCTAAAGTGAAGGAAAAACTTGACAAGTGTGTTCAAAGATAAGTTGATCGACTTGTGTGATGTCCTCAACATTCCAATAAATAAGGCAGCTGTGAAGAAGGTATGTGATCATACAAACAACTTTTGCTCCCTGCTACCTGTTTGATTTGCATTTCCTTCCACTTCGGATTGGGCATTTTCCAGGAGGAGCTTTCTGCAAAGTTGTTGGAATTTCTGGAGTCACCGCATTCTACTGATGTTTTGCTTGCTGACAAGGAACATGTACTAGTATCATGCAGTGTTGCTTTTGTCTATCTTTTGTATTTAATTTTCCTTGATGAGGATTTGTATTGGAATATGTTAATTGAGAAGGGCCAAAAGCGTAAGAGGAAGAGAGCATCGATCAAACCTTTACTCCCTAGAGAAGCATCTAGTGCGATGACAAAAAATGTTTTCTTTCCTCTCTTTTGCTGGTATTTTACATGAGTACCGTTCTAGATCAGCCTTTTTACCCGCATTAGTTTGGACTAACTTAATGTTCCTACTTTTCATTCTTTTAGTTTCTAAGGCCGTCTTGCTGAGGTCAGCTCTATTCGGAGACAATGAGAGGGCACGACTTGGGCACGACATGCTGAGAGCCTGCCTGGAACCGACCGAGATATTTGTCCAACAAACAGTGGATGAAATGGGCTGCAACTCTAGAATGCAGGGAGACTCTGGCTCCAATTGTTGAAACTAATGATGATTATTATTATTATTTAAGCATGTTAGACTATAGTTGATGTTTTTTTGTGGAATTGCATAAATCTCCAGTGTGGAACTTAATGGGGCCAATATTGTCTCTTAAGAAAAATATTTATGTCATTTTTATGGATAATATTGATGAATGCATTTCATTTTCATATCATATAATATTTTGATGTTATTTAGTGCTTAAGAATTAATTCTAGAAATAAATTTTCCTGATTATTAGATTTAATATCGACATCGTCCTTAAATAATATTCGGTTGCTGATTTCGTCGCTAAAAAGTTATCAAAATTTGTTTCTAAATGATGTTTGTAATAAAAATCAAAATTTTTTGTGGTAAATTAGCAAAAAATTTCATTGAAAAGTGCAATTCAAAAAAAGACAAATTAGTGACAAATTTAGCCATAAATAATTTTTAGTGACGAATTTTGCCACGAATTAAAATTAACCTCGCATTTTGCCACGAACATTAGTGATGAGTACTAATTTTGCGACGAATAAAATTTAGTGGCGGCAACAAATCCATCACTAATTTAGCGACGAAAAAAATCCGTTACTAATTTAGCTACGGATTTAGCGACAGAAAAGATCCGTAGCTAAATTAGCGACGAATTTTGCAACGAAATGTGTCTGTCGCTAATTTTCCGTCGCTAAACTTTGCGACGGAAAAAATCCGAAGCTAATTTGTGACGAATTTTGCGACGAAAATTTAGCTACGAGTTTTGTGACGAAAAAAAATCCGTAACTAAATTAGCGACGACTTTTGCGACGGAAGAAATTCGTAGCTAATTAACGACAAAAATTCAGATTTGGCGACGGTAAATTTTAGCGACGGCGATTTAGCGACGAAATTTTTTTTGTGGCTAATATCGTCGCTGAACTGTTTAGCGACGAATTTTGTCAAATTTTCCGTCGCTAAACTCCGTAGCTAAATGGCTGTTTTTTTGTAGTGAAAAACCAAATAAAGTATCCACCGTTTCATGAGTTACGATTCAGATGATTGCTAAGTTAGCTTTCCCAAAAACACCATAGTAAGGTTAAGTCGGCCCTTTGTTCAATGGAGCTTATGCAATCTTTTATCATGTGACAAAAAATTAACCTGGGAAACTCTATTTGACCCATTTAGCACTTGGAAGACAGTTTTGTCGTCCATTTCTAAGATTTGCTTCCTCTTCGGTGAACGACATAACTGGGAGTTCCTCGCACCACTAAGGTTTTGGCATGTGGAGCTGAATCACATGGAAAGATTTGATAACTCCCTCCTACTATGATGTTCCCTTCATCATCTTTATCAATGAAATCCCAAGCTCCTACCTTCTCTTGCGACAATGCCCCATTTACATTAAATTTTGATCTCTCCATGCCTTGATGCTTTCCACCTATTTGATCTTGATGCTCAGATGTGGTATCTTCTCTAACTATGAATGGCAATAGTAATGGGTCGTTGTTAAATTCCAATTTCATTGGTCACAAAAACTACCAAAGGTGCTAATGAATTTTATTAATTTTATGATAAAGAAGAAGAAATTAAGGTTCTTGAATTAGATGGTCTTCCATTGTCCAAATATCCCTTATCATGTTCATTTCTCTGATTATGAAATTGAAAAACAAACTTTTCTGCCTTCGTAATGTTAAATCTTATCAGTTTTTATATTTAATTTAACTTATCTTATCAATGGTCATCTGAAAAATATTTCCATATTGAAATTTGTATTTTTGATTTATAGAAAAGAATTATACATTTAACGTAATCAAGCCACTTTAATCATCCAAGAAAATAGTTTATCTCAACTGAAAATTGTACTCCAACGGCCTTACCTAAAACATATGGGCCTACGAAGCCCACGGGTGTGACTCTTATCGGTGACGTCCCAGGAGCCGGGGTCAGGCCCGACCCGTTGATTAGCCCCACCGGATCCGCCTGTGCAAGCCCGGCTCGATCCGAGAACCATAGCGACGTCGTTTCGCCTCCGTCGTCGCCCTCGCACTCGCGGAGGAAAGGCCGAAAGGGAGAAAACACTCACTCGAGTGCACAATCTCTCTCTGCACGAGCTTTCTCTCTCTAGAATCATAGACCGACGCTTTGCTCGGGGAGAGAGAGAGAGAGAGGGAGGGCTGTAAAACAATGGCGTCGTCATCGGGCTCAGGCGAGGTCGCGACGGAGAGGAGAGGAATACCGGGCGCTCAGTTCGTGGAAGACGTCCAGACCTACCTCGCTCAGGCCGGCCTCGACGTCAACTCTGCTCTGGCCTTCCTCCAAGAGCGGTGCGCCGGGATCTTATGTTTATTGCTTGTGTTTTTGCGTTCGTTCTGTGCGAGTGTTGAATGTGTAGATCGTCTGATCTTCCGGAGCTATGTTTTCATAGCTCGATATGGTCAAAATGAATGCTGTCATGCGCTTGACCTAGCCGTGGAGAGGTCTAGGGCTTTGATTCTACTAGGCGAGCGTCTGGTTTTTAGTAAGTAGATGCGTGGATCGATTTTTCAGTGCTCTCATGGAAATTGTTTTGAATAAGCAGCTGAAGATGCTGGTGAAGGATATGTTTTGGAAATTTTTTTTTTTTTTGGGTCTTAGAGTACTTGTGGTGATTGGGTGGGATGATACTTGCAGGCTGCAGCAATACAAGCTGGTTGAGATGAAACTCCTGGCTCAACAGAGGGATCTTCAGGTGTGTCTTTTGTGATAGCCGGTTCTCCCAATGCATATTCTTGTTGGCATCTGTCATTGTTAAAATTCCTTTAAATGTGTGTATCCTTTCTCATCTACCGATTCTTTTGCATTGGTATATCTGCTCTGAAATTCGCTGTTGAGTTGTATCTTGTTGTCCATTTTCTTCGTTGTGCTGTTGAATACCATAGACCCTATTCCTCCTGTCCACCCTTGTGCTCTTGCCGACCTTGTTTCTTTTTCTTGTCTGTTTTTTCCGTATGGTATAAACCAACGGAGTGTTGAAATGCTGCGCATTCGTTGTTGTGGAGGTGGGCACGCTTGCGTATGTGGGTAGACCTTTCTTTACAACTTTGAAGCATTTGAGTGTGCAATTTTTTTTTTCATGCTTAAGAGGTATGAAGATATGATTAGAGACATTGATACTAAAACTTCAATCATGATGATTATTTAGTTTCAGGAAAAGGAAATGTACTTCTGAGTTCTCTCTTTAGTAGTGCATTGTCTTTTCAGTATCTGTTCATCTTTTGTCAATGCAATGGGCATATCCTCAATTATGAAGGTTGTTTGCAGTTCTCTTTCTCATAAATTCTTCACATAGTTTCTGTTTTTTCTAGTTTAACTTTAACCTCTTCTCAAACTTGACTGAGTTTTACTTTTCCCCTAAAGGAAGATGAGATTGGCTTGCTCTTGCAATTACTATGGTCTAATATAGAATAAAATGTTAATCCAAAATCCAGTTTAGCACCTCTTTGATGTCTCTCATTGAATTTCTCTTTACATTCACTTGATAGATCTGACTGCACTTGGTTTTCCCACTATAACCCTTGGTGAAATGTGAACTTTAGCATTATGTTAGCATGTTAATGTTTACTTTGTTCTTTTTGTTTTTGATCAGAGTTGTTTACTTTCTTAGTGGAATTCGTTTACATTTGTCTTTATTATTGTGTTATTAATTCCATGTCTATATCAAATGCCAGGCTAAAATTCCTGATATTGGGAAGTGCTTAGACATAGTTGCTACTCTACAGGCCAAGAAGGGTTCTGGTGAGGTTCGTTGTCTCATGCGACTCATACTATTGATCATGTAAACTAGATTTACAGGAATTTCCTCTTTCCTTCCACAAGTTGATAGGGAACTGGTGATTCTTTTGCTTTTCTTCAACAAGCTGCCCTATGGACTCCAGTAAATTGGTTGAGGGGTTCCCAATAGATTTTTTTATTTGTGATGAAAATGAGAGGTTATCTTGAAAATGATTGCAGTTACCATACAGAAAATTAGATCAAGATGTTCACATATAATTATAATGAAAAAGATACTTTCCTTGTAAAATGCTTGCTTGGCCCATTTATGGAAATAAAACAAGGTTGATGCACATCACTAAATAGTAAGCCTTGTCTATGCTCCCCATGTTAGGAAATTTTCTCATTTAATGGCACAAGGAACATGCTTATATGGTGTTGCATCTTGCATGTATACCTATTTATCTTCCTTATACTTTTGAAAAACGTTGATCTGATCTCCCCTGTTTGGTGGTCATGCATTGGAGGCTTTTAATTCTTATCTTAAAAGAGTAGGAATGATCTGTATATAGTTTCTTTTTAAAAAGGAATCACTTCTGCAGATCTTTCTCTTGTCCTTTCAGAAAGAGAGTATAGGAAGAGGTATTATTCTGCATGTTATTCTAGTTCAGAGCGTGCTTAACGATATCGCAAGAAGTGACCAAAGGAAGGTGGACATTTATCTAATTCAGTGGTTCTTTCTTCTCTTTTTAAAGCTGTTTCGTATTGGTTGTTTTTCTTTTTTCACTGACGCTTGAGGGAGCTTAGAGCTTGTAATCTAATTTTGTCTTTGAAATGAAATAAACAGTTCATTTGTTTCATGTGTCCCTTAGTTCAAATAGGAAAATGCTTCCTTGCTGATAGAGTATTCTCCAGAAAGCCATAGTTTTATTGATAATCCACAAAGTGGGAGCAAACCTTTTAACAGTTTTTTATGTGAGAGTGAATCTAACAAACTTGAGGTAAGAAACTAATCATAAAAAGTGTAAACCATAGTGTGAAATCTAGAGCCGTCTTCCTGTGATGCAAGATCTGAAGGCTCTCTTATCTCTATATCTCCATTAACAGAAATGTCAAGAGTTGGATTTGGTATGATTCAATTCCGTGGTCACCACATCTTACCTGTGACTTTTCCGACAGATCTGAGGAGATATATTCTGATGACAACATGTAAGTGGGTGATTGAGGGATTCTTATTGACTTTGCTCCATCTAGTATCTGTTTGCATGCATCCTTCTTCTTCTATTTCTTTTTCCATATTGTATATTGGCTATTTTCAGTCACCCCCAAGGCAATCTCTCATGTGCGAAACCTGTGGTGCCAAATGGTCCATATGAGTTTTCATCTTCTATGCAACTAATGTCACCCCTTTTCCATCTTTCAATAGAGTCCTTCCCTGTATTTTTAATACCAGCTATCTTGTGTAAGAGAACTAAAATTCGGTAATCTCAATTTCTTCCGGTTACCAGTCTCTGTATAAGTGGTGAATTCTACATCCCAATACTTTCTGCCATCGACAAAGTTTCCTTGGGATACTCATTGACTTTTCTACAGCTAGTATCTGTTTGTATGCATCCTTCTTCTGTTTATTTTCTTATTTTGTATATTGGCTATTTTTAATCACTCCCAAGGCATTCTCTGATGTGGAAACCTGTGGTGCTGAATGGTCCATATGATTTTTCATCTTGTGTGCAGCTATACCCCCTTGCCTTTGTTCGATAGAGTCCTTCCCTGTCTCTTTAATACCAGCTATCTTGTGTTAGAGAAACTAAAATTTGGCCATCTCATTTTCTTCTGGTTACCAGTCTCTGTATAAGTGGTGAATTCTACATCCCAACACTTTTTGCCATTGACAAAATTTCCTGCTTGGTTGCTGTAATTTCCATATCTGGCAAGAATCTGTGAGATAAATCCTGCACCATTAGTCCTTACAAAACATCAACTATAAGGTAGCCTGGCATTAAGGCTCTCTGCCAGGATCCCTCCCTTTCTACCTCCTTCCCTCCCTCGCATGCACTCACACACACACACACAGACACGCAGAGACACACACACTTACTACTATGTGCTGCCTCCATCTTTCCTTGCACTGAGTTTTTCTCCATCAAATAGGCAACAACCTTTAACCCTCTGAAGGTACATAAACAAAGGTGTGATATCTCTCTTAATATGATAATCCAGCATTTGAATTGATCAGTCATTTCAGATTATGGCACCTTGATGGAACAATTACCTTGCCACTCCATTCGACCACAGAGATATCTTCTTTTTTAGGATCTAGTTTATTCGATACTTAACTAGGAACCTGCATAATGACTGTAGCAAGCTGGCTGATTGGAAAGGGTGCTTTATACCAAAGTGACACTCCCATGTTTTTGTCACTCTCCTTTTCAATATGCAAGTCTGTATTCAGAGAGCTCAATGATTGGTTCCCAAAATTTCTTTGGGCACTGAGATGGTGGCTTAAATTTTATATAGCAAAGTAACTTGTGATTGAGCATGCTATTATGCGTGCGCGTAATGATTATATATTTCTATTTGCAGAAGATTGAACCATGCATGGCCTCAGTACTGGAATTTAAGATTGAAATTCAGGATAAATGCTTTTTGGTGTATGTATTTTTAACTGAGTATATCAATGGGTATCTGTCAGACTCTGTTTGTGAAGTACACTTGTTATCTTGCAAACAGATCATGTTTTTCTAATCCAGAGGTCTTTCCAATCCCATGCCTTAATGTTCTTTTTGTCATAGAACCCAGCAATTTTTTCCTTCGCAGTCTAGAATCCCTGACAGTCTTATCAGTCATCTTTCATGTGTGATGTCAACAAAATTTTCTCAGTCTAATTATGGTAAAAAATTTGCATATTTGAAAAGCTTCTTGCTCCTCAATGAACTCTTAACTGATCATATCATTCTTTTTATACGCTAGTCTATTTCTTGCCATACTAGGAACTACTTTTGGTGTGGTTGATGTGATGTGAAATATTCAATTATCTTTTCTTCTTCAGAAATGCACTTCTGTAAACAATATTTCTAATAATCTAGGTTAAAGGCTTTGTAGAGTCCATGTTCATCTCTATAAGTGAGAACTGGTTTTAGATTTTGGACACCTGAATAGTGCTAGTACTATTTAGCTAGTTGCTTTGATGTCCGTAGGTCCTATTAGAAAGCAAACTGGGGTGAGATTACTGTATTGGCCTTTAAAACCTAAGGCCATCAAAACTTCTATGAGCAAAAGATAATAGGCACCAAACTGACTGGTTTTATGGCTCTTTATTTTTAATATAGGCACTTCTTGCTGATTTTGAAGTCTCTGAAGGCATATATTCACGGGCTCGCATTGAAGATACTGATTCAGTCTGTTTATGGCTGGGAGCAAATGTTATGTTGGAGTATTCATGTGAAGAGGTTGTACTCGAGTATAAGCAATGTTTCTTCTCTCTCTGATAACCATATCGAGTATCTTATTTATTGTATAAAAACATGTTGCAGGCCACAACTCTTCTACAAAAGAACTTAGAAAATGCTAAAGCAAGTTTAGAAGTTCTTATTGCGGATCTACAATTCTTAAGGGACCAAGTAACAATCACACAGGTAAGTCAGAATCATTTAATACTTGGAGGTCAATGTTTGTTTCAAGCCGTTTACTATGTCAGTTTGGGGTTAGGTCAATTATGGTCAAACTACTGCTTTGGCGAGTCATGTTAATTTGTGATGGCCTGGAATATGGTAATATTGCACTCATGCGTAATTGAAAAAAATTCTAAGCTCCTCCCAGGACCATGTTCTTTAGTTTATCATGGCAATTAGATTGGTGGCCCTTGGAAATTTTCTTTTTGGGGAAACAACCCTTAAGAGGTGAATTACTCTTTGACAGGTTACGATTGCTCGTGTGTACAACTGGGATGTTCACCAAAAGAGAATCCGTCAAGCTGGTGCTCCTGCCAAAGACTCTTGAAGGAATCTTTTCAACTCGAATCATGGTAGCAGAATATGTACTTCTATATGAGAGTACGGGTTTGATCTCCCATTTTCAACTAGGTGAATGAACTATGTATTGCCCTGTGGTCTTATGGTTAGATTCCGATTTCAAATGATTTTGGTTAGGTTCAGTGAGATTTACTGCATCACAAAAAGCTTGTCCTGTAAACGATTTTGATTGAGAACCCTTTGAGCTTGAAATTTTACATTTTTGTACTTTGAGTTGATATTTGGTCCGTCTATGTTGTCTCGTTTGACCTTTTGATTATGTATGTTAATAAGAACTGGTTACATTTGAAGTCGGCGAAAAACAGGAACCTGCACGAGCTCCACGTGAGATGCATGTCAGAGTGTGTTTTTTGAATCAAGTGACTGGATGCTGTAATTTGGTACTACTTGTCAGAACTTACCTCATCTTCAACCCATAAAAGGCTTATGGATCTTGGATATTTCTATTATGTAAGAGCAATGCCAGGTATAGTCCGCTTACGATGTCCGTATATTGTGACAGATTGCAAGTAATCTATGAAACAAGCGGGCCTTATTCAATAGCTAATACCAGTTTGTTACTTCATTTAGTAGACGGGCTTACATGTATTTAATGTAGGGGTGTCAAATGAGTGGGTCGGGTAAAAAATAGTCCGATTCATATTGATTCATATAACCCGTTTTTATACAATATAATCTTAGTAATCCATATCTGACCTGACTCATAAACGACTCGAATTATGTTGTTAAAACACTTTCATATTTAATAAAGTCTATGAAAATTTGTTTTAGGATTTTTTTTAAATGTATTGTTAAAATAAGTTTATGCAATACGATTTATTTGATTTTTTTTTTGGCTTTTTCCTTTTCTAGTTGTTGAAGTCTAGTGAGCTTATAATTTGCCTTTTGGTGCGACCAACTTAGAAAGAGGGAAAAAAGAAAATAAAAATAATCAAAGTTTTAGTTTTGAAAAATTAAATAATTAGAATATCAGAATTTTCATAGTCTAAAAATAACTTGTTAATAACATTTAAAATAATTTGTCAATAACACTTAAAATTAATTAGGTAACTAATTTATGATTCATTTATAACTCATTTAGAACCTATTAGGTTATTAAGTGACCCATTTAAAAATCATTTAATCTTTTAAGCAAATTCATTTATGACCTACATTATTTAATATGAGTTAAAATATGGGTCTTTGACCCATTTTGCCACCTCTAATTTACTGTAAGTATATTATTTAGTCAAATTTTCTTTTTAATCAAATTTTTTTATCATGTCTGAGAATTTGTTGACAGGCTTACAATGTCGTCTTGGAATTTGTTGATAAATATTTGAGAATGACTTATCCCAATTTGCTATAGATGAAGAAATGTAATATTCGTGCCTCTATAATTTGCTTAATTGTGATGATTTAAAAGCGGCGCGACCTGTGTGGTGTTTTCGTGTCAATGAAAGTAATCGATTTGATGAGATGTCTAGCTGTACTTCGTAACCTATCAACTCAACTTTCAGCCGAATGGGCAATTAGAAGATGGAGAGTATCAAATTGATCCTTGTCGAGAAAAGTGTGGGTGGCTCGATCTGTTCCAGGTTCTTGGGAAAGAACAGAAGTCATTGGAGAGATAATCACTAAATTGCCTGTTCTGGTTACACGGCTCTAAAATTTGTTGTTCTGGTTTTAAGAATGTACGAGACTTATCTAGTGCAACGGGCTTGATCTAGTGTGGGATCATAGAGGCAATTAAGAACCACATCGCCACGTTGGTTTTGATGTCACTTTTGGCCTCATATGGGTCCTTGCACGAGGTGTGCTAGTTTTAAGGTCATGCAATACTTATCTACAATCAAAATAACCCATAATTATATATACATTTGAAGTACGACATTGCCATCCTAGCCTTTGATATTGTTAGTGGTATTAGTTACAGAGCAATAATTTGGCTGTTAAGTCTAAAACCGTTCAAGATCATTAATTTGGTCATTGATTCTGAAACCATTTTAGAACATTAATCCGACCATTGCTTTTGAACCCATCTTTAGAATATTAGTTTCACCACCCTTATTTTGTGGCCAAAGTGAGTTTTCGGGCCAAGAAGACGATTTTAACATACTTTTCACACATACCTCATATTTCTTTACCAATCTAACGAGAAAGTAATTTCAATTACGCTTTCCTTATTACCTTTATTTATATATTCATGCATCTTGTTTTATTTTCATTTGAAAAAATGAGAGTTAATCCCAACAAAGATCTCATTCATTGCACTTGCATGAGCAAGATTTATGCATAAGATAATCTTTGAGTATAACTTCTGTGAGCTCATTCTAAAAAAATGGGCAACTATTGACATCTCAATTTTCACTAACCATTTAGATAATTGTATAAAAAATTAGAGATTAATTATTTAACCCCTAAAACAATAATATTGGTTAAGTTACATATCATATACTTTTAAATGCATTCACATAGGTCATTCATTGCATCCGCATTGGATCGGTAGAGTTGAATGGAACCAAAGTTAGTTGTGCTGGCCCAGCCGGTACCTTAAGACATTTGACCAACACTAGCGCAAGGGGGCCGAAATTCCTAATTCTTAATTGGCGTAATTTGAGATTTAATTGATTTGAATTTAGCCCGTTGCCTTAAAGGCCCCGAATATTAATTAGAATTTACCCTAGATGGTCAAGACTTGTGGATTGAAGCCCAAGAGCCAAGGAATTTTCGGCTAGCCCATGGACAAGGGCTTTAATATTTAAGAATACACTAAAAGAAATTCTTTAATACACTATGATATATAAATTTTGTGAATTTCATGGGAAAATGAAAGAATGTGGCCATCACTTTAAATTGCCATTGAATAATTGAGGGCAATTTAGTGTTTCTAGTGCAAATGTGGTCGATTCAGTTATACAGGGCCGATCGAAAATTAATGGGGAAATTAAAATGCCAATAAGATAATATTTTCTTTTCCAAGTAAAAGAGTGTTAGCTCTAGTGCATGCTATTTATTCTCAAATCATGAATATAACAAGATGATAAAGTGCAGATGCCATCAGTAGATTTGAAAAAAAATTCTGTGTGATTGCACAAACAATTAACTTTTAACTGTACATGATGCATTACGATCAATCTACGCACTAGAGAACGGAAGGAGACTTCGTGCTGATTTCACATTTCATTGCCATGACAAAAGAAAAAGAGTAGTCAGTGAAACGAAGGCAACATTGATCATGACAATTAGCGCGAAACTGGATCAAACATGAGAAGATCTGCTTTGTTTGGCTTGGCAAAAGCAGAATGGCTTGACAATTAGCGCGAACCTTTTTTTTTTTCAATGAGTAGAATAAAAGCAATTACAATATGCTTTTTTTCAAGCCTAGAAAGCGAGGAAGAGATTTCTCACCAAAAACAAAACGAACAAAAAGATTGAAGGAGATCTGTGCTTCCTTAGAGGTGACGCCAAATCGTCTGTTTTTGGAGCCAGAACACTCACATCACCCTATGTTATTATAATTCTATATGTCTAAAATGAAAAGGCACTAAGAAAAGCGTTTAGGCTAAGATCCAGTGATTCGTGCAATAGTTGAATTCCATAATTCGAATTAAAATACTAATCTGTGATAATCAAAATTAGATGCAATTCTAATTGATTCTCGAGCCTCTTCCCTCTCTATACTTGTTTTCCAAATTGAGGCGCTTGTATGAGAAGCCCAATTAGCAATTTATTTGCGAAGTTAATCGCTAATATCGATAAGACATTTTAAATTTGTGTAGATGTGCGTGAAGTGATTCTCTATACAATCGTATAATATTAGATTTCAAACTTCTTGTCCACATTAAAAAGGACATTATAATATGTTCAGTACGTGATGACATTTTATCTGGCAGAAGAACATCAGAAGTGCCAAAAGTTGTGTATATCGCTCACTTTAGTGCCAAAAATTTGATTTGGCTTGCTTAAGAGCCACTTTTTAAAAAACTCTCTCACTTCAGTGCCAACTCCAATATACCTGCCGAAAATCCTACGTGGCCTATTGTTTATTAATTTTCAAGTTCGACATGGCTCACCGGAGGCCGAGTCAGCATATAAACATCACAACGAAGCCGTCTGGTCAAATTTTCCCAAAATAAGAATCCTAAATCGTCGGCCAAACCCTAAATCGAAAGAAGTCGTCTGTGAAACCCTAATTATCCATCGCCCCCAAATCGACAGCTTATCCCTCTTACAAATGAAGAGCAAGAGCTTCACCAGCGGTACAAATTTTTCTGAACATAGTGACGAATCAGTTGCTTATTACTATTATTGTGGGTTACTGAGTCCAATACAAACATCTTGGAGTCGTTTGAATCCCGGGCGAAGATTCCATGGATGTGGTAAGTTTAGAGAAGGGTCGAAGTGTAGATATTTCAAATGGGTGGATATCAAATTCTCCACCCAAGCATCAGAGGTGATATTGGAGTTAATTGAAGAACGACATCAACCTCTACCTACAATAATGGACGAGTTGGAGGATGTCGACTTAGTGCAAGTAGAGCTGAAGGTTTTAATATCGCCGGCCAATCATTTGAAGAAGCAAGTTACTATTGTGTCATCGAGCATTGATTGTGCTATTGTTATGTTGTGTAGCTTACGTTATGGTGAAATGTAAAGTTAGTGATGAGAACAAGTTTCTCCGTCTACCATAGTTGAAAGATGAGTGAAATTTGTACTTGTGTTGGGTTCACATCAGCTACATAACTTGTGCTGTTAGTTAGCCTGCAATAAATCTTGGTAGAAATGAGTTTGCTGTTGCAACTACATGTTTTTTTTTTTGTGGAAATGAAAAGAGAATGCAGTTAAAGATAGACATTTTATCAGCACTCTTTCCATGAGTTATGTTGCTTTTTTTGGAAGTTTCATTCTTTTGGTGCAATATGCTATAAGAGTTTTGTTGTATATTGTAGGTTTTGTTCACAATTGCTGTAAATTTGCAGCAATGGTTACTCTTGATCATCAGTGTTTGTTTAAAGTGATAGTTATAATTAGCAGCAACAAGCATGTCGAGTGACTATTCTAGTGCTAAAAATTATACATAGGGATCGTTTGAGTGGAAAATTTTGTTAATTAAGATCACTTCAGTGCTAGTTGTGGTTGATAATGATCACTTCAGTGCCAATTGTTGTTATGAATGATCACTTCAGTGACACTTTCGATTAAAAAGTGATCATTTCGGTGCCTACATTGTTAGTGCACCAATACTCCAGCTGCTGCTGCACAAACGCGCTATCCATCTCCATTAACAGCAGCAGCACACTAACTAGCAGAGGGGCACACTAACCACAACAGCAACACACTAACTTCACAATCACAATCACACTAACACAGTGTTGTACATGCCCAAACACCTCTAATAAGACAATATGTAGTAAACAAAAACAAAAACAGACAAGCCGTAACTGAAAATTTTTCTCCATTGACATTGAATATCGGAAGATATCTTTGTTACAATCTCCATCAGTAAAGCTTCTGTCACGCCCCGATTCCTCGGGGTCGTAGCAACATTTCCAGGATCCTACCTTACGCTAAGATTTGCAAACGAATCTAGTTCTTAGTTAAATTGTTCCCAAGGTAGAACACTACAATCCATTTTGATCAAGAAACTTACTTCCCATAGATACAAGGATAAGTCAGGTCAAAATACAAAAGGGGAAGAGAACAGGAGGAGACATAACAAAAGCCTAGAGTCACGGTCGCCGCACAGCTATACAATCAAAAGTCGCGGGGAAAAGAGAAGGGAGAGTACTAGTCCTAAGTTGCCTCCATCGGCTTGGGCCAATCTCGCACGCACGAAGGCTTCGGGTTATTCACGGTGCCATCCTCTGAGTCATCTGCCCCATCAGGGTCTTTGAAGCAGGACTCGTAGCCTCCCTGAGGTACCTTGCACTCCTCGACCAATAACTCTAGTTCGGCCTCATGGAAACCCATATACATGCAAATGTGATGATGTGGGTACCAGATGTGCTTCGTGGTGCTCCAAATCCAACCTGTTGTGCTGTGTGATTTTTGGATTAATCAATCTTCCTTTACTTCTATGTCTATGACATCTCCCATGTCTCTAGGGGGAGCGGGGGCTGCTGCCATACCGTTCCCTTCGTCTTCCTCTTCTTCCTCATCCAAGTTAAATGGGATATCCGGCTCCAGATCCCCCTCCTCCTGATCCTCCTCCTCCTGATCCTCCTCCTCCTGAGGGTCCCACTCCAGCTCCAGCTCTAGCTGCTGCTCCCAGTCCTCCGGATCCAGAGGTTCCAGCTCCAGTAGATCCCAAGCTTCCTCCTCGTGAGGGTCCTCCTCCATAAGCTCCTCCTCCTCTGGCTGGTCCTCCAAGTCTGATAGGTCCTGAACCGGGTCCATACGGGGGTCCTGAGATGGTGGGGTGGTGGAATGAGATACTTGGTATCCCAGTGAACGTACCTTAATCCTAAATTAGGAACACCCCTGCCCTAGGGTCCCTAAATCGACCCTCCAAACTCTCGGCTTCCGTTGGCCTGTCAGTCGACTCTAGGCAAGCCTAGCTGTAAGTCTCTCATCCCAAGGTCCCCAAGCTTCGCGCAGAAACACTCATTACTAACCCAAATCGAAGAACTCCCCACCTCTAGATCTCTAAGCTAAAGGTAGACTAACGAACGTCATGGGGGTCTAAACAATTTACAGGGTAGGGCAAGTCTAATAACGAGAACCTAATTGCGGTTATAAGGAATTTATCTAGAAATAACTGATTAAATTAAAGCGGCGCAAAATTTAAATATACAATGTAGTACTCGAATCGACTAATTATAATAATAATTTAATGAAATTGAAAAGCAAATAGGGCTCTTAACTAAATTAATCAATGCTATGCGGACGAACATTTAATGATAAATGACTAATTAAATTAAATTGTAGAAATAGATGAAATAAACAACTCTAAGATTTTAACAGAGGTGTCAATCCAACCCTTCTTTCTCCTCGAGGGGTCCCAACTCTGACCAAGCTCGAGCACAAGTAAACGTACGAGGGCATTTCTCGTAAAACGTGGGATGCCAGTCCCTAGGTCGACACAAGTCGAACTATACCACCTAAGTGGTCAACAGTTTACCATTGTCCAATACTACTAACCAATCTAACTAATCAATGAAATTTACGAGTAAACAAGGAGTCCTAGCCATTCTACTCGCCCTAGCCATTTCTAGCCATTTCTACCCGTTTCCTACTAAAACAGCAAATGCGCCTAATAAAGGTTTAGAATCCACTCATTTGTGAGTTTTCTTGGCTAAATCCCCCTTGCTGTACTCCTGGTTGAACCCAAGAAAAATTTAAAATTTTCCTCTTTTACTCTTTTTTTTTTCTAGGCCGCGCGAGCTGGACCTGGGCCGGGCCGGCTGACTGGGCTTGGGTCGGTCGGCTGATTGACTAGCTGGCTAGGCCGGGTCAGCTGGGCCGGGTTGGCTGGGCCGTTGATTGGGCCGGCTGATTGGGCTGGGCTATTGGCTGGGCTGGCCCGCGAGCTGGACCTGGCCGGCGGCTGTTGGCTCTGCCGGCGCCGGTCTTCTTCTCCGGCTAGCTCGGCTTTCGGGTCGGGGAACCGGGTTGAGCGCCGGGTCGCGAGAGGTGTTCGGGTTCCGTCTCTGTTTGTCGTCGACGGTGCGCGTCAGAGCTTGGGACCTGTCGGAGAAGGAAGCTGAGCTCACGACGCGTCGATTGGTGGTTGTGGCTTCGTCGGAGGTGGCCAGAATCGACGGGAAAATGGCCACGAAGTCGCGGCTTCCTCCTAAGGCTCCGAAGTGGTTTTCGAGTTTCAAAGCTTCGATTCGGCGTCCACAGGCCAAATCGGAAGGGGAACCACCGGAAAAAGGAAACTAGGGAGTGAGGGAAACCGATTGGTGGGTGAGAAGTGAGCTGAGGAGGTCGGGGTAGGAAGGAATGGGGTGGTTTTTGGCTGCGGTTTTCTGGGTTCCAAGGCTGGCCGCGAAGCTCCCTGCAACTGGCTGCCGGTGACAGACCACGGCGAGTCTTGGCTGGCTGACAACGGCTTCGGGAAGAGAGCGACTCAAGCTACACGGGGACACCAAGAACGCACGAAGAGGAGGCCAGAGCTCCGAGAAATCCCCGCTCAAAAACCCTTGCCCACTCGGTTTATATTGAGTGGGAGCAGGTGGGGGAGGCCGAGAACTCGGCTTCCCAGGGCCACGCGGCGCCTCCCCCGTGGCGCCTCCCCCGTGGCCACCGTCCCCTCCGACAGTCACTTCCAAGTCAGGGGTGGGTGGCTGCAGGGGGTGGCGTGGTTGAGGCGACCTCGAGCGGTGGAATGCACAGTGCATTCTATCTACTCGACTGAAAGCCCGAGAGAGAGAGGAGAGAGGGAGAGGGGGAGAGCTCGTGCGCGTGCTGCGCACGTGTCGCCCGGTCCGACCCGATCGGATAGGCGGTTTACACGGTCTGGCCGGCCGGTTCGCTGGCCGGTTTGGGACTTTTAATAAAATAATGTATTTTAATTTCCGAAAATCGGAAAAAATGCTTTAAAATTTCCTAAAAATTTAGGAAAAATCCTGAAAAATCAAATATCGAATTTCATGACATTTTGGGCCCAAAATAAATTTAAACTTAAATTTTCATTAATTTCCAAGCCTTTCCAAATTTTCGCGAAATAAAAAGGGAAATTGCCAATTTTCCCTAAAGTCCCAGTAGGCTAAAATCGCGGACCGACTCGGCCGTTACAGCTTCCCCTCCCATCATTTACACCAATCATGCATACACAAGCTCAATCAAACAAATAGAATTTCCAGCTACCCAATCAGTTAATGTTCTTCCTATCCCAACACTCAACTGCAGTAAGAACCCGAGACCATAATCTCATCAGTTAATATGCACAATTCCAGTTCTTTTTTGCTTTGATGGACATTTAGGTTGATTCATAATCCTCGCACTCTTTCTTATTGGACGTGCATGTTCTTCAGTTGGCATTATTGTCTCTAGGTGTATTGGTTGCTCTAGAACTACTGGTTGGATAGGTTTGTCAACTGTACCGGATGTCTTCTTCTTTTGAATGATCTTCTTTGGTGCAGCCCTTGACTCTGCAATTGCTCTACCAGGCGAGATGAGCACCTCCAATTTTCTTCCAGGCTACAACAATATATTGCCATATTCATATTTATCAGTAAATATGAAATATCACAACTGTTTGATTATAAATTATCAAACTTACATTTAAGATTGTTGCCCTTGTACGTTCATCTATATAAAGGCCATAACCATATTGTCGTAGACTTTTCCCAAGAGCCCCTCCTGTTCGCCGTGGTCCCTCATGGTCTGTAGCATGTGCATATATGTCTTGCTCATCTAACAACATCATAAAAATTAAGATTCAATACATAACCTATAAAAAAAACCTAGATACGAATCAGTATAACTTACTGGACGAATTCTCTTCATTTATTTAACAGACAATTCCTTAGGTGGCGTGATCTTCTTGTCACTCGAGCTGGCCTTGCACCTGGCTTTACATTAGGCGCCTCACCTAGCCCTGTAGCTGGCCCTCAAGCTGATCTTCTTGAAGCTCGAGCTGGCCCTGCACCTCGCTGTACATTAGGCCCCTCACATGGGCCTGTAGTTGGTCCTTGAGCTGGCCTTGCACCTAGCTCTACATTAGGCGCCTCACCTGGCCCTGCAGCTCGAGTTGATCTTCTTGAAGCTCGAGCTGGCCCTGCACTTAGCTGTACATTAGGCCCCTTATTTGGGCCTCTAGCTAGTCCTTGAGCTAGCCTTGAACCTAGCTCTACATTAGGCGCCTCACCTGGCCTTGCAGCTGGCCCTTGAGCTGATCTTCTTGAAGCTTGAGCTGGCTCTGCACTTGGCTATACATTAGGCCCCTTACCTAGGCCTGTAGCTGGTCCTCGAGCTAGCCTTGCACCTAACTCTATATTAGACGCCTCACTTGGCCCTACAGCTAGCTATATATTAGGCCCTTCACTTGGGCTTGTAGTTGGTCCTCAAGCTGGCCTTGCACCTAGCTCTACATTAGGCGCCTCACCTGGCCCTGTAGCTAGCCCTTGAGCTGATCTTCGGAAGCTCGAGCTGGCCTTGCACTTGGTTGTACATTAGGCCCTTCACTTGGCCTTGTAGCTGGTGCTCGAGCTGGCCTTCTTCTCAACCGAGCTGGTCCTTGAGTTGACCTTTCACCTGTCTCCTTTACAGCAAGCTCTACAGTGGGCCCTTCATCTAGCCTTCTTGTCACATGAGCTGGCCCTACATCTTGCACCTGAGCTGGCCTTCTTTTCACTTGAAAAATACATAGATTTAGAGTTCAACTCGTTAAATTAACCTATATACAAATCATACAACTTACTAGATATTTTTTCCTTATTTGTTCAATAGTTGATTCAGTGGTTGTCCTTGTAGGCCCTTCGGTTTGCTCCAAAACTAGTTCATCAGTTGGCTCTACAGCTGGCTCAATGGTAGACCCTTCAGTTTGGCCTACAGATGCCCTATCATACTCATGTTTCTTCCTTAATCACACCCTTTCTTGTTATGTCATGCATTGTGGCAATAAGAGCAAGTCATCTTCACACTAGTTCTACTCATTCTTTCACCTGAGTTCTCCCCTCCTGCATTCTTCTTTTCCTTTTTGGCCTTTCGATTTGTTTCCTCAGTGGCAAAGGATTAGGTGTTTCATGATTTGTTGGCTCCCAGAATTTGCTACTTTCTAATGGGCTGCATCATGAATTCATATGAAGCTAGAATGATGTTTTCTTGTACCAATCATGAAGGAAATCTTCTGGGTTTTGTGCATTCAGCTTCATAGCACAAATGGCATGTGCACAAGGTATTCCAGTTAATTGCCAAGCTCGGCATGAACATTTTCGCCTTTGTAGGTGAATGGCATACTTGTCAACATTGTTCATGATCTCAAATCCATCGTCTCCATTCCAAATTGGATGACAAAACATACTGGCAGCTAGGTTCTCATCTAATCTCTTGACAATCCTTAGACCACATTGCCTAGTCCACTTTGTAGCCTCACCTCTTTGTTTGTGCAGCCTAGTCATGACCATCACTCGTACGTCTTCTAACATGCTGATTATTGGTTTGCACCTAAACTATAATATACAACCATTAAAAGCTTTGCTGAGGTTGTTGTCAATAATGTCGCACTTGAATTGCATTAGTGCATCAAAGCCTTCCATTGTCAACTGCAATAACTCCTGTTTCGCTATTCTAAAATTAGCCATGTTGGTGCTCTTTGCTATCTTCCAAAACTGTTTCTGCAATTTATCTCCTTTGTAATTCTTTGTCCAATTTGCACATATGTGCCGTGCACACATTCTATGTTCGGCAAATGGAATCAACTCAGTTAAAGTAGGAACAAGTCCCTCTAAAAGAATGAGGCAAACAAACAAATTATTATAACAAAATATGCTATTAATGTAAGGCCATAAAATTCAGGCACATGTCATTACCTTTTGTTGGTCTCTCATGAATGCCCAACCTCCTCCATTTTGTATTTCAAGGCTAACCATTAAATTTTTCAGAAACCAAGACCAAATGTCTCTATTCTCTATCCTCATAATAGCCCAAGCTATCGAAAACATTTGGTTGTTCGCATCTCTCTTAATGGCAGCCAATAATTCTCCCTTGCATAAACCTTTAAGAAAACATCCATTCGGTCATACAACCCTCCTACAACCAGCTAAAAACCCTCATTTGCATGCTTCAAAGCAAATATAAAATCTATCAAAACTAGTCCCATGATCAGGCAACGACATTTTTACAACCTCAACACAAAGTCTACTACATGGGTTCTAGAGTCCGCACTCGCCAGCATAATCCCAAACTTGGCCATATTCTTTCTTGTATTGACCCATAAGTATTTTCATCACCCTCTGCTTAGCCCTTTTGCACTGACTCCTTGGCACATTAACCCTTACCTGCTCCCTTACTAACTGTTTGAATTGAGGAGTCTTAATCTCAAGCATTGCCTTCACAGTATTAAGCAATAGCTTCGCTAATCATGCACTTGTTACCCTTTTATTGTAAAAAACAATGGGACAATTATGTTGCTCTTGGAAGGACCTAATTTGAAATGATCCATTCTTCTTACTCAATGAACCATATTCCATGAACAATTTTTTTGTGCACACTTAGCTCTCACAAATTCTTTCGTGTTTCTAACAAACTCAACACTTCTCTATTCATCAATGGAGTGCCTCACAATAGCTTCTTCAAACTGTTTGCATCATCAAACTTCATACCCACAGATAAAATAGGATGAGCAACTTCGGATTGTATGAAGTATACTTACTTTTCTTTCTTCTATGCATACGTACCTCATCGCCTCTTGATTGCTCATCCTCAGAAGTGACACTCTCATTATCATCCCCTTTATAATCAGAACCCTCAGTGACAATAGCTTCTTCGGTTCTAACTCCTGGTTGCACATCAGGTTGCTCTTCAACTGCTACAAACTTATTTACCTCAAACTCTTTCTATTTTTGCCTTGATTCTGCAAGCTCTGTATCATCGTCATCACTTGAACAATTTACACCAGCCAAATTTGCATCCTTTGATTACCTAGATATGGCCATTTCCTAATCTAATCCAGCAAATTCCTCATCCTATCTCTCCTTCTTCTCGTGTTGTTCTTCAGATTGAACTTGAGTACTATCTCCAGCTTCACCTCCAACTTTATCTCCATCTTCATCTATTTCGGTGCTCTCTTCATCATAACACTTGACATATACCCTAGCTTCCTCGCCATGAAGATAATGGTAAACAATATCCCTAAAACTATTATCATCATTCAAGAGTCTTAACCCATCCTTCAACTCATTCTCAGGAACACAATAATGCAATTTTTTTTTACTTTGCACCAAAAGAAATAAACTATATTTCTCAGGAAATCAATATATAATGGCTTTGTTACATTTAGGAAGATAGTACCTTCATTTCCCCCATAATATTCTAAATTATCGGTGCCAATGATGATTCCCCATATAGCAAACAATGATGGCAACTACCTTATCCCTCATACCGATACTGCACCCAATAAAAAAAATCAATTAGGTTCGAGACCACAAAGCACTAACATTACAATAAACACGTGGAGGGCCCCATAAACACATGTATACAGCATTTCATTTCTGCTGGAGGTCCCCACAGTATGTCATGGAAGATGCAATGAGAGAGACAAGATGAGAGGGAAAAGATGCAATGAGAGAGACAAGATGTCATGGAAGGTCCCCACAATCGACAATGAGAGAGATAACAAGCAATGAGAGAGAGACAAGATGTCGTGGGAGGTCCCCATGACAGCGTGATTTTCTACCCCCAAATTGACAATGAGAGAGACAAGAAGTCGAACCTAGAGACGAGTGACCGCGGGTGAGTCAGCGACAATGCCGTGAGTGACAATGAGCAATACCAGTGTCGGAGCGAGCAACGATTGGCGACAATGACGACGACGCAGATGGCTGAAGATGAAGATAGCAAGAGTAAACCCTAATTTGATCGATTTTATCCCCAATTTTGGATTTCACCCCCAATTTTGGAGTTAGCCCTAATCTGAAGACGAGCGGCGTCGTTTAGGGAGTCCACGTGGATTCTTATTTTGGCCAAACAATTACCACGTTAGATAATGCCAATAATTATAAATGCCATGTCAATTTTTGGCTAGAATTCTCGCCGTTGGCACTTAAGTGATCGTTTTTCTCAAAATTGGCACTTAAGTGTGTCAAATGAAACTTTTGGCACTAAAGTGAGCACTGTACACAACTTTTGGCACTTCTAGTGTTCTTTTGTCCATTTTATCTGCGTGGGTGTGTGAACAATCTGCAGAGATGGAGAGTTAATTCTTAGATTAAAGTTGTCGATCCATTAGAGATGTCATCACCTAGATTAAATTCCTGATATTGGCATCGATTTAACCATGATTGAATTAAAGATTTGGCTTGGCACTTATAGGGAAAATAGAGCTCTGTGGTCCTTACATGGTTGTTTCTACAATCTTTCGGAAAAGCATCCTAGCAGGGCCTGCAGTTTTCATATCTCAAAATAATGGGTCTCAACTGTGAATTTAAAGCTTTTTATACTTATACATATTGCAGCAGTTTACATTAAAATTTTTAATAAATTATACATACTAACAATGTGCTATGACTGGAACCAATCGATCAACTATTCGCAAAAGCGAAGTAATTGCACGGATCATGGTCTATAGACCAAATGTGATCACATCCATTCATGTTTTGGAAATCCATATCAAAGTTGCATGATTAATGGCTTCGATGAACCTAGCTTATGTGAATCCTAGAATTGGCAAGTCATAAAGCCTAGTTCAGTTAAGAGAAAGAGTGAAATTCATTGAGAAACAATGATGAACCTAAGTTCCCTTAGCTTATAATATGCTCAAGTTCCATACTCAAGTTTTGTCTGACTCTCTTGTGAAGGCAAACGAAAAAGCAGCTGAATTATGTTTGCTCGTTTCTCTTGTTATGAATTGTCCGGCACAAAGCCAAATTCCACATTAGATAGGTGTGTTCGTGTGTTCACACATGCACACACTCAAAGATGTCATTACGTCTTTTGAAATTTAAACATGAAGAGGCAAGTCTCCCTCCCAAGACCCTTTTAGGTCAATAAAAGTGCTTTATCTTGTACATGTAATTTGCAACGAAATTGAAATTACAGAGTACGGAAAACTTTAACCAATAACTTTTTATTTTTGGAATAATTGAATTGTTGAGATACGTCTTAAGTTTAAGCCAAAAATAGGAAACTTTGCTAATTTGAATGATTATCCTGATTAAAGTTGGTTTCCTATTTAATCGATTATCTAGTTTGAGTCAGTCTCCTGTATTGGTTCCAAACCTTGTCTATGTGTAGAAATGTCTTCATTGTGAGCATACAAAATATGATGCATCCTGAAGTAAAGAGTATTGAAGCCAATTAAATATCTGCTAATACTTTTTTAATTTCTTGTTTAGATTAAGAGCTTATTTCGGGAGCAATTGTGGGGTTAAACACTGTATGAGATTTTTGGGTACAATTGGGTCATAGAAATGTTAAGAATATTCAAGTGACTATAATGTGATTGTAATATCTATTGTATTACGTGATTTATAGTATCGAACCACGTGAATCTAATATTCGATTTAATTTCTTACCTTGTCTATTTAACTGTTCGATCGCTTGTTTCTTTAATGGTTAATATCAAAGCTTGGCTTAGCTAAATTTAAGTGAATTGATGGCGATAGATAAAGAAAAAGCGAAAATCAATTGATTTGATGTGAATGATTTTGATTTCTAAAAGATGCTGATTGAGAGTTTTTGTGTAAGAAGAATATGCACTTACCATTGTTTCGAAAGAAACTAGAGTTAATGGAGCAAGCAGAACATAAATTGTTAGACAAACAAGAGTTGGGTGTTGTTACGCTGACTTTGACTCATAATGTCGCGTTTAATATCGTGAAAGAGAAAACCATTGGGACTAATGAAGATCTTGTCAGACATGAATAAGAAACCCTTTGTGAGCAACAATGTCTAGTTAATACAATGTTTATTTGACCTGAAGACGAGCAAAAGTGCGTTAGTTGCCAATCATATCAATGAATTTAATATGGTCATTCTTCAATTGAGTTTAGTTGAGATTAACTTTGATGATGAGGTCCATGCTTTTGTTATATTATCCTTATTCCTTGACGGTTAGAATACTACTGTGACTACTACTAGTAACTTGTTTAGATCAACAAAGTTGACATTTAATAGTGTTTGAGATTTCATTCCAAGTGGGGACATTGAAAGAAATAAATCTAGTGAATTGTGTCTACTGTTTTAGTAGGTAAAAATAGAGAAAAAAAATTAGTATTCTTGTTACCAAAAATAGTATAAACATGAACATACGTAGTCAGACCAGGACTAGGGTGTCGTCTGCTAGGACTAAGGTGCCGTTTGTTAGAGTTACGGCAAAAAGGGACATCTTAAATGGGATTACCTCAAACATGACAATGGGAAGGTTTAGTCTACTATGGATATTTCGCAACGGGGGATATGTATTTGGATAGTTCTTGTTATATCTTGTCTATCATTGATGATTCATTCTTAGACAAATGGATTATGAGTTTTGGTTATTCATTTCATGTTATTCCAAATAAGAATTGGTTTACTTTTTATCAATGCACGGATAGTAATAAAATGTAATTGGAGAACAATGCTAAGCACGATATTATAGGTGTTTACGATATTAGAATCAAAATGCATGATGGCACCGTGAGGACGTTGACTGAAGTGTGACGCACACTCCATACTTGAAGAAGAACTCGATTTTCTCGTGTGCTTGGATCAACTGGGTGTCTGTATGTATACCTTAGAAGGCAGAGTTTTGAAGATTGTTCAAAGTGCCCCGTATGAGCTTCAAGATAAAATAGTGATGGATTTCACAGCACCAAAGTCATAGGCATCCATTCCTGAGTCTGAATTGTAGCATATGTGTTTCGAGCATATTTGCAAAAAAAGCATGAAGCTTTCAATGAAAGGAATTTTTTCATATGGTTATGTTGTTAAGAAACTAAATGAATACAAGTTCTGTGATTTTAAAAAATGGTGGAAAAAGCAGTTCAGTTCAACTATCAAAGAAACTATATAGATTGCAGAGTTAATTCACTTAGATGTTCACAAACTATTGTGATCTCCCTTAAGAAATAGTGCTAGATTTATGTTAACGGACGTGGATGACTGCTTCAAGAAGACTTGGGTATTTGTGTTGAGACAAAATTTGATACTATTATCAGGATCAAGCGGTTGAGAGCTTTAATTGAAAAGAGATTGGTAAGACGACCAAGCATGTGTGAACTAACAGTAGTATGTAGTTCTGTTTGGAGGTGATAAATGAATTTTACATGAAAAAATGCATATTGAGACACCACACTAGTCCTAATGAGCCATAATGGGTTGTAGAGTCAATGAGTAGAGCGTTTCTAGAGATGATCCATAAAATACTTTTTCGTCCTAGTATGGCTAAAAGATTCTTGACGAACATGCTTAGTATGTTGAGTAATTAGGTGAATAGATTTCCATTAACTGAGATTAGATGTCGAACTCACAAAGGAGGGTGGTCAAGTAACATTGCTAATTATTCTATTATTTAAATATTTGATTGTCTAAGTGAATGATGATAAACTTGATGGAAGGGTGTATATGTTCCTATGCTATGTACAAGGTGAACAAGGTTATCGATTGTGGTGTCTAGACTTAAATTCACATGTTATCATTAGAGAAGCTATATTTGACAAGTCTTTAATACTTCTTCTGCCTAAGAGTTTTTTGTGCTAGTTTTCATAGGGATCTGGATGGTGTCGAACTCAAGTTGGAGTTGCATTAAGAAACTCCTGAGATAGTATGTACTAGCATGATGATTGGCACATATGGTGCTTGAGGCGAGGTGAAGCTTGTAAAGTGAATGGTTGATGTAACTATTGAGTATGACGAGATTTGTATTCTATCTCCTAATAGAATAGGATGTAATGTCGATTTTGCTTTATTTGTGATGGAAGAGGTTGTGTTTGTGAATCCTTATGGAGTAGTTAAATGTATAGGTGAAGTTGATATTTTGATGAGATCGACAACTATATCAAAGATCAAATGATGCTTAGACTTGAAAGATATTAATGGCAATTGAGCCCCAGTAGAGCTGTGGAAGAACACTAGAGAAGTTTGGGTTCTGATGAAGTCATTGTGACTTGGCTGAAATGTCGAGCCAATGGTGGCTTGTTGAGATATGTCTCAAGGCAATCAATTTTACAAAACTAAGTTAACGAAGTCCCTCCACTTGAAATATCTAAGGCAGGCTCCTATGTCATTGTCCAACCAGCCTAGAATAGGTGAGTGGCAACTCTGATAAAAAAAGTAATTACATAATAAAAAGAGAAAATCAAGTTGCGGTGGGTAAGATTTGAGAGAGTCCATAGGAAGCACACACGCTACCTCATAACAGGGTTTTATGGTTCCATCTAGCAATTTGCTAAACTCTCTCGGGATCCACCTTGGCAAGGCCGCGATAATGTGGATAATGTTTCTTTTAGAATGCCATGGTGTGAATCGTCAAATTTCACATCGCAAGTCAACGTTCAAAAATTTAATCAATGACATTCAATAAATGGATGCAAGATTTTTTAAAAGAATGGAGTCTGTTCTATCAAAATGTCATATGGTATTTTAGAACAATTATTCGAAAGTCATCACATGCATGGAGCCACGTTTCACGGACTGACAACATTTGAGGACCATTTCCCTTGAGGACCATTTCCCTTAGCCGCCCACTTGGTGCAAATCTGAATTGGTTTTTTCATTTATTAAGGAAGGCCGCAATTGACGTCCAGGCAAGTGGAACACGATGACAAAGTAATGGCAAGTGGAAATTATATTATGTTGTCCGAAACGTCCAAACATCCAACTGACATGCAGTAATCTAATATAATTCCGAGACGACCTTCTTGTCTTCGAATACTTTCGCCAATTATTTCCTCAACCGAGCCTCCTCTTTGGTGCCGAGACTGGTATTTTTTTATACCGATGAAGGGAGGCCCCAGGTAACTTCCAGGCAAGTGGAATATGATGACAAAGTAATGGCAAGAGGAAAATATATTAAGTTGTCCAATACATCCAACATCCAACTAAATGTAATAATCTAATATCTTTCCAATACGACCTTCTCGTCTTCGAAAACTTTCACCAATTATATCCTCAACTTTGCCTCCTATTTAGAGCGAGTCTGAATGGTTTGCTTGTGACTGAAGGCTGCAGGTGAATTCTAGGCAAACGTAGCGGAAGTGAGCGATTAGACTCAGACTGTGTTGCTTTTTGTCTAAACCTCTTACGAAGGCAAAGGACAAGCACTGAAGTATGTTTTGGTCTGCAGATGAATTCATGTGTTCACTCGCGCACAAGGTATTTTGCAATTTCAGCCCCTGCAAAATACCAGGAAACTCAGGTTGATATCGTCAAAAAAGCATAAAGAGACGCGTTCGATAATCAAGTGTTCAAGAAAAACTCAGCATTGTTGGAATCATTGTGAAGGGGGAACTACATTTTCTTCGCAACTTCCATGAAGAACCACTTTTGTCGCACTTCTCTTTAACTATGTGCTTGCCTCGTGACATGACACTTAACATTGTGTTGCCATGTGGCCATATGATAACCTTATTGTGTATTTATGGGTCAGTCTGCACTCCTATATGTTATTTTCAAGGGCTAATAATATATATAATACTTTGGTGTTAAACGTAGTAAAAAAATTAATTTAAACTAAGGCAAATTATTGAATAAAACAAAGATTAAAATAGATATACATGTTTTCTGTATCAAATTGATGGTGCGTCCCGCATTAATCTTCTTCATCCTGCAAAGAGTGTTATTTTTTCACCTTTTTTTTATTTGCTAGAAGGAGTCAACTAAAACTTTTAGAAGGACAACTGTCATGGAAAAATGCCCAAATCAGAATCCAAGGGCTAGGGATTTAATCATGCTTGCGGAAAGGGTTAGCAATAACCCAACCCTGTCTTTTTGACATTACATGTCTCAGCTAAATCTTTTAATATGGAATTATGCAAGTTGCCTTTTTGGTGTGGTTACATTCACATCATGTGTCATGCATGTAAGAATCAAATTACATGCTTACATGTGAGGCAAAGTATCAATTAATGAGCTATACGTACATTATTATTGCTTCGTTTCCTAACTGTTCAATTTTGTCAGAAGAAAAATTTCTCTAAGATCTGTATTTTTGAGGTTTTACTCAACTAGGCACACAGGAAGCATTCAATCATGCTTGATAATATTGCATCTCCATAGCTTTTGAATCAGAAAAAAAGAACAAAATCTCGTTATTTTAACACCAAAGCTAGTCAAAACAGCAAAGAATGAGCCGAGCTTAAGCTTGCAGCTTGATTTGCGCCCCTAATTAAATCACTTTCTGATATGCATAATCATGTTTGATACTTCCATGCATATGCAACTACTTTTTAACATGATATATGAATAGAGAACTAACAAGCCCAGAACAGGAGTAGAAGTAATTTAAGGAACAACTCAACCTTTCTATATATATATATATATATATATATATATATATATATATATATATATGTCGAATTTGTGCTGTCAATACTTATGGTGAAATCAGAATTTTTAAGTGGGATAGGTAGTATTACAAGGCGAATAAAAGCATCGAATATATGAAAAGTAAATTAATCCGATTTTAAAAATGGATGGACATTATTATAAGCGAATCAGATTCTTTTAAGTGGAAGCGATTGTCCCCAACCCCCATTCATTACTTGATGGAGAAGTAAAATGCGGTGGCAAGTGATGCCACTTTGAAGACTTTTGATCAATAATTTTGTCAGTCTGAATGGCTTTTCCACTTTTAAAGCAAGGCCACAGCTGACTTGCAGGCAAACGCAGCTAATGCAAGCCATCTCTCTCTTTTGCTTTTATCAAAGTTGTAACAAGGATCAAACTCAGACTTCCCAAGTCACCGGGCAGACTCAATTCGGAGATCCATCCCTCCATCGTCCTTCCAGAATGAAGAGAAAGAGGGCGGGAAAAGACACCGAGACGGCCACTCCAACAAGCAATAGCCATGACGATGGATTGGGGAGGGGCTACGAGGTGTTCCTGAACTTTAGAGGGCCCGACACCCGTTTAACCATTGCAGACACTCTCTACAATGACCTGATCCGTGCAGGGATTTGCGCTTTCAAAGACAATGAAGAGCTCCGGTTTGGCGAAGAGATTGGAGGGGGCCTCTTGCAAGCAATCAATGAATCCAAAATTTACATCCCAATTTTCTCCAAAGACTACGCTTCAAGTAAGTGGTGCCTCCGTGAGCTGGCACGCATAGTGGAGTTATCACAAGATAGCGATGAGAAAGTGATCCTCCCTATCTTCTACGATGTGGATGCGGATGATGTCAAACTTAAGACTAAGTTATATCGGAAAGCCCTCCGAAAGCACAAGAGCGACTCTGGGAAGGATTTAGCAAGGAGGTGGAAGAAGGCTTTAAGAGAGGTTGCCAGAATTAGAGGACGGAATCTAAAAGATCACGGGTAATTTTTTCTTCTCCGTTGACTTTATTTTCTTATTGACATTTTCGATTTCTTGTTCCTGGCTGTCCAACCTTATGTAATGCATGGTTGCATCTGACGCAATGAGGGAGCCAGAATTTTGCTCAGAGGGCGAGGTTTCTTGAACAAGTTGACTTTTAACTTTTAATACCAAGTTTTGATAACAATAGTCTTAAGGTATATCAACTTAACTGATTAATCTATAATGCTGAAAAACCAAGATATCAATGAAGATCTAAGATGTGACAAAATAGTAAGACCATATATGTGTGAAAAATAAAAGAAAAAATTAATTTTCTTAACTTTAATTGCATTCTGTACATTAAATAGGACTTGTGATGCAATTTTCCCTACCCTATGCCTATAATATTTTCCCAAAAAAAAGAAAATTTGGATTGAGCTTGACGTGAGATCTTTCTTCCTTTCTGTTATACTAATGAAAGCTGAGGAAGAATTGGCCCAAAATAAGAGTGCTCAATAAAGAGCTTCTTCATGTGTTGCGATGTATAAATGGTTTTAGTCCATACTTGTTAGTGCTCGACGTCCTTTAGGGAGATGAAATTGTGTGGCGGAAACATAGAGAAATTATAGCATAGACTAGGTCTCCGTGATGCCAAAAACTTACGGCCAAGAGGGGGAAACTGATCCTTGTGAATTCGGTTTTGGCCTTAGGAAATTCATATACTTTGCTACGGTATTCCTTGAGGAAACCAGCTAATTACGGTTGCAACCACGAGTTACACAACAGTAACGGAGCTTCTGTATGATGATAGTTTTACAAGTCCATAAAAGGAAGGCATAGGTCATGATTTTTCTTGTTGGTGGGAATATACAAGACTGAACCTACAAGGAATTTTATATGAACATGTATAAAAAGTTATAAATCACGTTGAACAAATTAAAAGTATAGGGACCGTATTGTACATTGGGCTATAATTCATGAACCGCATTGAGTAAATTAAAAGTTCATGAATTACATTATAAATTTGGCAAAGTTCGATGATCCCTTCTGACTGCAGCAATCCTTGGTTAGTTTTCAAAAGACTGACTTAGGTTTAGGTGTATTATCAAAATACTATCACTTTCATCGTGGCAGGGCAGGGATCATGGGCTCCTCTAGTGGGCTACTGTGCATAGACAAAATCTGCGACCTACGGTTGATTTATAGTAGAATGTTAAAAAACAAATGTTGGTCTTGCTCTATACTAATCCCTAGCTTTAAAGTTGTCAGTCTTTATATGAAATTGTCAACTTTAATTCGTGTCTTACCAACTTCTTTTTCCATTGTTTTACAAACTAGTTTTAGGTCACAGGTTTTATGTGAATCATTTACTAAGTTTATTAGATCATTTGACGAATTACAACTTTTGTACAACTCACCATATTGTTTACTCCACATTTCAAAATTACCAAATCTTGTACCGAATTACTTACTTTAATGTGAGTGTCGTATTAACTAATCTCTAATTAAGTCACTAGCTGGTTTAAGCTACCCACTCTTGTATAAGCTACTTATCAATGTTTATTATTTATTTCAAAACTAACAACCTTCAAAATAACTTATGCTAATAAATCACCAACTTTTATTTGCACAGGTTATAAACTTTATTAGGCTAGGAAATTTTGTTATTAAATCACCAACCATAATTTGAGTTACTTACCAATTTATTTTGATTAGAGTACCATCTAGTTTACTATTACCAATAAAGAATGGGTATCCTCAAATTAGTTCTAACCTATTTGAAGAAATGTTTGATGGTAAGTCAAATGAAGGATGACATATATTCCAGAAAGGGTTCCTCATTTTCGGCTAGTATCCTCCTCCATGGGTACGTTAAGAAAAATGCTTCTTGTTCCCTACATTCCAGGCAATTGCTTAGTGAGATTTTTTCTTTTACGTTTACCTTCATACTCATCCCTTTTGCTTGAAGAGTTTATCAAGGCCGGTTTTACCGAGGACAGGATGTTTAGCCAAACTCCTAGAGATCTTGCCTACGGGTGAGCATGGTCCGGGTTGGGCTGGTCTAGTACTCAATCCTAGGACCAACCTGCACAGTGTCGGTCCTCAATTTTTGGGACCGTGGACTGATCCGTTGAGCTTGGGATCGAGGACCGGACTGACCTATGGGTTCGGTCCGGTTCCAAGGTCAACCTGTGACTGCTAAATAATTTTTCGATAATCATTTATTGCATTCTTCGAAAGGACGAACATACTATTTCAAATTTTATATCCATTTATAATGTAGTATTAAGTAACCAAGCTACGTACACCAATGAATGTCAAACATAAATATAAGATAATAATATAAATTTCCATTTGGTAGAAGCTACAAACCAAAAAAAAAGAAAATATGAAATACAATGAAAGCATAAAAAAGGCTAAAATATGTGATACAAACCATGAAATAGTCATAAAGCAATTAAGCTACGTTAGTCATAAAAAAGTTCAAAAGAGAAAAATGGGCTTGGCGGAAATAAGCGGAAATTAGCAGTTGCTCTTGGGCTTCTCTCCTGGGCTTGGCGAGAAAAATGGCAGATTCATATATACTCTGTATATGTTAGGTTGGTCCGGGTTGGACCAACCCAAAATCTCCGGACCAAGTACCAACCCGCACATCATTGGCTTAGAGATTTCAAAATCAAGAACCGACCCAATCATTTTAGGAACCCAACCAGGACCAGTCAGGTTTGGTCGGTCCAGGGTCGACCTTGGACCATTGCTTACCTCTAGTCTCGCCATTAACTATCTAACAAGAGGAAACCACCTAGTGTAAAATAGTATAAAATGAAGTGGAGGCATAATTATCAAATCACTTCTAAATTTATTGTACATGACACGTAAGTAGTAGACATTTTAATTTCACCAATATAGTCATAAGCATTTATGTGAAATTTCAATGTAATGCTTCATCCCAATCGCCACCGGAAATTGCTAGGATAGCATCCAGTCATCACCGGCTATCTTATGTGGCATGCTAATGTGGATAATTTTACGTAAAATGACATTCTATGTAGATTGCCACGTCAGCCGTTTTTGATGGAAATAGACCAGAAAGATTACATTGAAATTTTAAATAAAGGTTTGTGACAACATTTACATAATAAATTTAGGGTATACTTTGTAATATTCCATTTAATGGAACAGAGGTCCACAATCTATTCCAAGACAATGGCCCACAGTGTCACGCCCTACTCTAGGACGCATGGCAGTCCTCGATTACCTTCTCTCCTGACCAATAACCTTGTCCCAAGAAGGTCGCGGTCTTCTTAAATGTCAGAGTTATAATCAATGGAAGTGAGGTAAATAAATATACTGCAACCCTTCTTGAGAACTTACTTACATTAATATACTTCTAAATATTTACATTTGACAGTCCAACGAAACTACGTACAATCAGGGGAAATAAAACTCAACCCGCAAATGTACAACCAAAATTAGCAGGGATGGGAGACTGGGCTAAACACCAGAAGACAAAAGGAGTCTGATCCAACTAATCAACCTAGGCTAAACTACCCTAAGAATAAATCAGATAGCCATCTAGAGGGTCAGCCCCGTCAGAATCGGTATGCCATGGTGCGTAACCACCCCATGGGGTCCTGTGGTACTCTGAAAGGAAAGACAGTGGGCCCCCAATTACTCCGGTGTAAATTCTCTAGAATTGATGGGGGACCCACTGCCAAAAGTCTATATCCCAATACCAAACTGACTGCTCATGTTTCTCCATAACCTAGCCACTTTGTAACTCACACCTATCTATCACACAACCTGAATCTTCTGGACGTACAAGCACTACACGCTCCTCTCGATCCTCTTCCTCGTCGTCAGGCTTGAGATTACCTCCAGCTCCTATTCCCCATCCTCCTCCTTGGGCTCCAGGAGCACCTGCTCCATGGGCTCTTCCTCTAGGTCCATCTTCGACTCTTGAAATGGGATTTGTGGTGGAGAGTGAGATATTGAAATATTTCAATGAGTTTACTCCTTATACTAGAACTAGGAATACTACCACTCTAGGGTCCTTAATCGCGTCTCATCCGTCGACCGTCACCTCAAGTCAAACTCCTATCTCTTAGCTCATGCCTAGAATCTAATCATTTCAACATCTCTCAAAGAAACTAATTCTCCTGGTAATTCTCTTAAACTCTTCCCCTATCTATGAGTCCACCGGTCCGAGATCGGAAATTGGCACTAATCCCAATTCGCCGTCAAATTAGGGTTAGCCACAATAATGACATAGTTACTCAAATAAATAAATGGATAATTATAAATTCCACAATTAAACCGTTCACAACCGACCTGAGACCTTAACTAAGTCTCCTTGACTCATCGCCACGTTCAGAACCCAATGATCACTAAATAATGTCCTACCAATGATTAGGGCTCACTAGCCCCCTAATCGGTCCATCAGTCGCCACAATTGATCTCAGCATCCAATTATGCAATTTAACCATCCAATTATCATAATAAACCTACTAAAATGATAAATACGCCTAGTTGAGGTAGAGGAGGTCCACTCATCTCAATTTCGCTAAAAAAGGTAGCTGGCGTGAAGATTCGAGGAGGCCGCTGCGACGAGGAAATTTTTCTCTCTTCTTTTCTTTTTCCCTTTTCTTTTTTTTGGCTTGTCCTGGGCCGCACTGGGCTGAGGCCCACTAACCTTGGTCCAACTGCAAGAGAGATGGCCCACTCCCAGCAGCTCTAGCGTTGACGTCGGCGAGGATTCCGGCGGTAGCTCCTGCGAGCTAGAACCCACGAGTAGACCTAAGTTCAAGAACTGGGTCGGGGGAGAGTTAGTTGGCTCGAGGCTCGATTCTCCCTCCTTGAGGCGAATCGGATCTGGCTGGGTCTTGAAGATGACTCCTCAACGTGTCGATCGGTGGTAGTGGCGGCGGCTATGGTGGCCAAAATGGTGAGAAATCACTCCTTGTAGACGGTAGTTTGGCGAGCTAGGGTCCCGAGAAGGGCAAAAATCAAATCGAGCTTCAATTCTTTAATTCTTGACCAAATCAATCAAATTAGAGGGCTAGGATTTCCTCACGAGGCGCCCACAATTTGATCGAGAGCAACGACAAGGGATGGGTGTTGCCGAAACGGCGGGACGGTCAAATCTAAGGTTTCGGCAACTCATTTTTGGAGAAAGCGGAGTTCGATCAAGACTTAGCCAAATGTAGACCAAATCAATCCAATCAAAAGCTAAAACTAAGGTAAAGGGATGCCTAAGAATCGATTGGAAGCAGTGGTACAAGCTCTAGATTGAAGGATTGAGAGAACTCACCAATTGAAGCTCGGTGGGCTTTTCCGAAAAACAGGGGAAGGCCGAGTTGCAAGGCCTTCTTTTGGGGGCTGCCGGCAACGTTCTAGGCAAAGACGGCGGCGGCAGTTGATCACTTCTTGAAGATGGCATTGCAAGGAACACAACGGCCTCAACAACGATCGAAATGGAGCTCGGAGTTGGAAAGTACAGCGATCGAAAATAAGGGACTCGCTTGGGTTCAAGGACAGGGGTGGTTGGTGAGCCGGTGAGGTTTGCTATCAATACATGGTAGCCTCCCATTGAGCGAGGCGTACTCCGGCTAGGTCCTAGGGGTGAGGCATAGCCTTCACTGGCGTTTGGCCGGCTGATTAATCGGTGGTGGGGCCCTCCAAGACACGCCCACCAACTTCTTGCAGAAATGTCAGAGAGAAGGAAGAAAGAGGAGGGGTGCGTGGCTGGGCTCGCGGGCTGGGCGGGTCAATGCGGACCCGGACCGGGTCAAAAAATTAAAATATTAATAAAATATATTAAATAACATTAAAATATTAATAAAATAATACTAAATAATTAGAATAAATTTATTAAATTTAGAGAAAATTTCCAAAAATTCAAGAAAGCTTCCCAAAAATAAAACCATGTATTTTTGGGCCAAAAAATGATTAAATTAATTTTTGGGAGTTCAAAATTAATTTTTAGAAATTTCCATACTCTCAAGGAAGTTACAATAATTATCGGGAAAATTTTCCGAGGCCCTGAAATTGCGATTCAAACCTATATATTAATACAATAAGGTCCAAAGAAGGCCCAGACGCGGCTGTTACATGCACAACTAGTTAGGTCACAATTTGCCGTAGCGATTTCTTGTCGAAGCCCAATTACTCGCGAAATAACCTTTTCCTACCACTGACCAAACCAAAGAATCTCGATAGTAGTAGCTTCCAACCGTGAATAAGGTCTCTCCTCCTCCTCTTGGAAATGATTTTTGCGGTTTTTTGTTTTCAATCCGCTCACAACTGGAAAGATTGCTTTTTCTATGTTGGTTTCTTTTAAAGCAAATTACTTTGAACTTGATGATAACCTTCCAGTGCCATGCGTGCTGAGATGATTGCATGTTATGTGTGTGGCAGCCTACATGAACTTCTGAATATCATGGTGAAAGAGGTTTCTAGTTTGTTATGGACAAAACGGGCAGATGTGCCTGACCGTTTGGTGGGAATTGAGGATCGGATGGATGAGATTATGAAGCAGTTAGATCTAGGAGCTTTTGATGTCCGATTTATCGTGATTCATGGTATGGGTGGCATCGGAAAGACGACATTGGCCGAGGCCATCTTTAGGCATATCTCCCCTCAATTTCAGGGTCATTGCTGCTTCCTTAAAGATGTTCGAATTCATGATATAATGAACTTGCAAAAGAAACTGTTGTCCGATATTCTCAATCTTAGTTGCATAAGCCTCTCGTTCGTTGATGAAGGGACTGACATGATCAAGACAAGGTTTAGAGACAAGAAAGTCCTCATTGTTCTTGATGACATTGACAACCGAGACCAAATTGTGAGACTTGCATGTGAACCCGATTGGTTTGGTGGGGGCAGTAGAATCATCATAACAACAAGGAATATTGAATTCCTGGTAAATGAAGGTGAGGATGACGACGACCCAGCTTCTAGTAGCGGACAATTTTTATTCTATGATATGCCGGAGATGAGTTCGCATGATGCCCTTCAACTTTTCTGTGAGCGTGCTTTGGGGTGTGCCGCCCTTCCACCTGATTACAGGGATATTACTGATAAGCTAATCAATGCACTTGGAGGACTTCCGTTGGCTCTTGATGTCGTTGGTTCCACACTACGTGGAAAATCCCGAAGTACATGGGAAAGCATGCTATATAAGTTAAATGTGGTGATGAATGAGGATGTAAAAAAGAAGTTGATGATAAGTTATGAAGCATTAGAAAATCGTCAACAACAGATTTTTCTTGATATCGCATGTTTCTTTGTTAACCAAGAGAAAACAACTGCAATTAAATATTGGGATGCAGTTTTTGGGTATCCCACTGAAATTGAAGTCAAGATCCTCACACGTATGTCTCTAATAAAGATCATGGATTATGATAAATTATGGATGCACGACCAACTTAGAGACCTCAGAATGGATATTGTCCACCCGGAAAGCTACAACATAGGTCTAAGGGGTAGCAGATTGTGGTCACCTAAGGACGCCTTCCATGTAGTGCAAAGAAAAGAGGTAATTTTTCTACCTCTAAATGTTTGCCAGTCCATTTATTAGTATCATCAGTCAAATTGACACATGTACTCATTGGTTGCTATTTATCTTCTAGGGAACCAAGAACATAGTGGGGCTCAATCTTGGCACCCCTGAACCTGATGCAACATATAGATTTAAACGTAAGGAATTTGCGAGGTTGGTCAACCTTAGGTTCCTTCAATTGGACCATGGAAATTTCAAAGGAAACTTTAAGGATCTTTTCTCAGAGTTAAGATGGCTCTCTTGGAGCAACTGCCCTTCAGAATTCCAAGCTACCAACTTTGGATTGAAGAACCTAGCAGTTCTCAAGCTTTCTGGGGATAACATTATCAAAAATTGGGAAGGATGGTGCTATATCATGGTATGATCTCACGACATACTATTGTATTGAATTTACCTTTCATCCTTTTTGAATTTCAACTCAATTGTGTTGTAGGAAGCAAAACAGTTGAAAGTCCTACAACTCGAGGATTGCCCATCACTTCGAAAGACACCCAAATTCTCCGAAATCTCACGATTGGAGAGATTGATTCTTAGGTGCACTCAACTAAAAAAGATTGACAAGTCCATCGGCAATCTACACCATCTTGATTACCTAGAAATACAGTGCGAAGCTATTGAGTTACTACCAAAGTCTATTGGTGATCTAAAATCTTTGACGGAGCTAAAAATAGAAGCTTGGGGACTCTCAATGTTGCCTCACTCGATTGGTAGTTTGGTGAAGCTGAAGCATCTATTCTTGTCATGTTGGGAACTTCGAAAGCTTCCCGACTCCATTGGACGATTGAAGTCACTACTTGAGCTACATATTAAATATGCAAAAATTAGAAAATTACCTGATTCCATTGGAAACCTAAAAAGGCTGAAAATTTTAATGATCCCTTGTCGCAGTTTAAGAAAGCTACCGAGCTCAATTGGGTGGCTCCAATCATTGGTCAAGTTGGATTTGAGTTGTTCAAGTATCAGGATCTTACCTGATTGTACTGGGAATCTCAAGAAGTTGAAGATACTAGATCTTAATTGTAGCCTCATAAAAGAACTTCCCAAAAGCATAGGAATGTTGGAAAATCTGGAAATGTTATATGCCCAGTGTAGAGATTTGGTGGAGGAAATTCCAAGTGAAATCGGGAAACTATCCTCGTTGAAGATTCTAGACTTAGTTGGTGGTGGCTTCAGCGGATTGCCGACAACCATTAATCATCTTACAAATCTCCAAACACTTGAATTATGTGCATGTCATTCAATTCAACAGCTACCCGAGCTTCCTGGTAGTCTGAGGTCGTTAAGCTTTTCATGGGACTCGCTGACCACGACCCCCGACTTCTCTAAGCTGACCAACTTAGTTGATCTTTATATGGTGGGAAGCCCAGTGCGAGAACCCCAGATGGAGGGGCTTGGGAGATTACGCGCTCTTAGGGAGTTGACTCTGTGCGTCGGAGAAATGGCGTTGCCTCCAACCAATTTGAGTTCCCTCTCTCAGCTTCAACGCCTCGTCGTGAGCTATGCTGACTCCCGATCTCTTACCAGGCTTCCACCCAGCCTTCAAAAATTGACTTTGACGGATGTCCAGTCACCGATCGATTGGTCACTCTTTTCCAACTTGGAGAATTTGTCAATGCTGTGTATCGAAAGGTATTCGCTAGAGAAGATTCGATTCGAGGTGCTTGCAAAGCTATGGAAGTTCAATGCATTGAGGTTGGAACTCTGTCCATTGCTCAAGACGCTGCCTGTTCTACCTTGTCTGAAGGAGATCCGAAGTTTGCACCTGCAGGAATTGCCTCAGTTAATACAGATTGATGGTTTGGGAGAATTGAAATCATTGCGGGATTTGTCCATCTGGCACTGTAATTCCATAAAAAGCTTGAACGAATCTGATTTGTCTAATTTACAGAGTCTGAAAATATTAGACTTCCTTGCCTGTGAATCACTGGAGAGCGCGTTGGGTGTGCCAAAATCTTGTCAACTCACCGTGAGTGCCTGCCCGAGGTTCAACAGAGACGGATAAGGTATGCATCATTTGATTGGCAAAGATAGTCAATGATAGTACGTCCATATAACTAGTGAGGTTTGAGCATACAGGCCTTCTTTTTTCTTTCAATGTGTTATAGATGGAACTTAATGTTGTCGCATCCTGTTTTGTTGAGTTTTCCGTTAGCTGACCTTTCATCTTGGTTTTGGAACCACCTCTCGTATTTGCTCATCCTGTTATCTCTAAAGGGAAAAATCCTTTTTCATGTATCATGGACATGCGAGAGTTTCATCTGCCTTGACGGTGATGATTCTTAGCCAGTTTATGTGGCGCATCAGCATAATGTTGGGGTTGACATGCTTCGTGGCACCTAACTTGCTTAAAAAATATAATGGATAAATTGGAAGTGAACTTGTAGATCGTAAGCACACTTAAGATGCTAAAAAATGCTAGGTTTTGTGGTAAGGCGGAAGTGGGTTCAGAGCACTGCCCTCATCTTGTGAAGCGTTCTTAATTTCACTAGGGAACAATCATGATTAGTGAGGGATGAAATAAAGGAATCAATGCCTAGTTAGCAGAAGAACGAATTGTTGATACATGGTATGAGTGATTTAGTTACTTCCTTCAGGAAGAACTGGAGGTGCTTTTCTAGTTACTTCTGAAATGAAGTTGAAAAGCTTCAAGTCTTGAGTCACGGTGTGATATGTGAAGTATCTTTCTCCATCCTAGTATTTAGCCATTTATGCGTGAAATTTGTGCTACGAAACAACTGATATTGGAGTAAACTTGTCCATATGGTCAAACCACCATCTCAATGAAGACCAGATTTAGTTGTACTGGATTGTGCATTCCGCAACTTTGGTGCTTGAAAAGAGCGACTCGTGACGGATAGGATAATGTGAGAGATGTTCTTTGAAATGAGTTGAAGGGGTTGTAGTATGTTATGCTTCATTGTCATAACTGTGGCATTTCTATGTGTTAGTTTCTAGTGCTAGAGGTCATCTACTAGCTTAAATGTGGATTTCAGTTTTATAAAGCAGACTATTGGGCCGTGCATTCGACACACTCCTGTCTTCATAAGATTTATCGAATAAAAAAAATTAAGATGGCAGATTTTGCACGAATTTGTGTGCAATTGAGTTTACTAATACTTTTCTTAATTACAAGATTTAAGTGACCGACCAGCCTTGTTCAGCTCCTGCATTTTGTCAATAACGAAACTTCTTATTGGTTATCATGGAGAGAAAAGTAATTAACGTAATTATTCCATTTGACCCATAAAATTATTTCAGCTTTGTTTACTGAGAAGGGATACCGATTTTGGTTTGATAAGAGGTATTTTCAACAATCAACCAACTTAATTTTCCTCTACATCACTTTATTCAATTTTTCTTCTCTGTTTGTTTGCTATTCGTTCTTAACCCCCTCTCTCCCCATCTTAAATTTCCAAACACGGTTGGGGAAGATGTCGCAATTTTCCCAGTAAGGCATTTACATTCTTGAATTCTTATCTGTCGTGCTGATGACATGTCTTTTTCTTTTTCCTTTGCTGTTTTGAGCCGAGTCCGGGAATCTGATGACTTTGACTCATCGATGAATTAAATTAGGCGTACGCCATAATCTGGATTGCTCCCTTTTGTATCATCTTTGTTTCCGGCAGTTCCAGAGATCGAACTAGGTTATCTGATACTGCACAATCAAAGATTATTATTGGCTTTTGTCTACATCTGATGCCAATTGCTATGGTCGCAATTTTCAAGTATTCCTTTTCTTAAAGTAGAAGTTATGCTTCTCCAACAATAATTATTAGCTTTCTTCATCTATTTATGCCAAGTCCTGGAATGGAATCAATTATTCATGTTGAGGTGTAACGGTGGGGATCTACATGAGCAAAGTTGTTTGCCGGGAAAACTTTTTCTGGTTGACAGTCCGGTTCCACTTAGACATTCAATGGCTTAATATGCTCAGTATTAACCTTAGCTTTAATTTGCCGAAGTACCTATTTTCAGTACACATCATTAGGTTAATCAAAGTATACAATATATCGCATAGATCTTGGAAAGTCAATCAAGTAGTAAACATGTTGGGGGACTGAAACTTGAAAGGTCTGTGACTTCCTTTAATATTCTCGATTGTGCTTCCCACATACTATGGTGTTTGATTGCTTAATTCACTTTATATTGTTGGGTGAGGAATTTGTTATTTTCTTCCAAAAAGTAGTTGCTCCTCATACTCAACATGTGTGAGGATTCTCTTATTTGTTTTATGAGTGTCTTTCCTGATCATGTATCTGGACGAGCAATACTAATCTATGTAATAGGTTCCCAAATGTCTGTTTTCCATTAAGTTCTTTACTTTTTGTGTAACTTCGAAGTCATGTTTTGATGGTAAGCTATTTAAACCTCCTTTTGTAGATTGACAATCTAGTGAAGGGAGCTTATGGCCTGGCTCTGCGAATCTTCAATGAGACAATGGGGTTATCTGAGATTGTGGGGCTTACCTACTACCATTGTTTCCCTAATGCATTCTTGTGAGTGAGCAAGATTATGCATGGATTTTATTCAAGAAAGCTTGTCTAATATGCATTGGTTGTGTGTGAGCTGTAGCTTTTCATTACGCGTTTCCTCATCTCTCTCTATCTCTATCTCTCTCTGCTGAAAAATGTGGTTATTGTTTACTTGTTAAGCAGACTTATTTAATCTTCTTCTTGTCTATCATTCCTACATTTGCTGATGAAATGTTTTTGTGCAAGCACCTCTAAGGCATGATCAAATGGTTCATTGACATGGACGTCTGGGATTTGGCAAGACACACATTGTTGGATCTACAGCAGCAGCTTGTTCTCTTTAATCCGTATCACTGAAAGGGCTAAGCTGTTGAATAAGTACTTCGGTGCTTCTGAGCAGGCTGGAAGAGGCTTCTTTTCAACTTCACTAACGTTGATTGAATTACATTGTGCAATCTTTTATTAAGCTTTGTTATTCCCTAACATTTCACGATTCAGTGTTTTTCTCTGTTGCTTTTGTACGCATTTAATTCAGGTCCCATTTAGTATGCTTGCAGTTGAAATAGGATAACTAGCAGCAGCAATGGGGATCCTCCCATAACCATTGAAGTGGACCAGTTAAAATGGTTGATGAATTTCCTCACCGTGAATGGGAGGATCCTTTATGACCACTTGATTAAGATGTAAAGCATTTGAAACTTTTCTCTACAAGAAATTTGAAATTGGTGATCGAATGTCTCTATTTTCTATTCTGCATATTGATGGCATTGATAATTTTGTCAGCAAATGGAGAGATTTTGAATATTTGAGAGTAACGGCTATTGGAAGGCAGAACCTTGCCTTCTCTTTTTCGATGATTTTGATTCCATTGCTCCAAAGAGGGGGCATGCTAATGTGGGGTCACTAACTATATCATAAATCAAGTTAATTCTTGCATTCAATAGCACTTATAAGGTGGTCATATGAAATCTAGTTAACGGTATGACTCACTGTTGATATATTATCCATTGGTGCAATTTTATACTGAATTAGATGGCATTGCAATTTTAACCGGTGTGTTTGTGTTTGTGGAAACAGAGTAATAACTTCGTATTAAATGATAAAAGACAGTGTTGGATTCCAATAGCAGACTAACTGTTGATTGCCATTGGAAATTGTATGGCCATGATGAATGTTTCTGTGACATCCCAACCCTCGAGAGCGCGCACATCCCTCGGTGGTCGACTAAATTGCGATGTTCCCGACCCAATCGATTATGCACATGCGAAAGCGGATTAAACAATCCCCAGACAACAACCAAACATGTGATAAGAAAGCAGGACAACCAATTTACACAAAACATATTTTATAAATAACCCTAGGTTTAAATATACAAGAGACTAAATCAAAAATGGGTTATAAAGCTATCTAAACTACAGCCATGGGCTTCAGGTCCACCAAAAGGTGTGCCCAAAAATCATCACCTGTGGAACCTCCTATTACATGTGACGCACCTCCACCTAGGGATCTACAAAATTGTAAACCATGATAGGTTGAGACAATGTCTCAATGAGTCTACCCCCTAAGCCTCGATTAGGAAGAAATTCACCTAGAGGTTGCCTACACACATAAAATAATCCGTCTATTCTGAAGCTTCCTAGACATCTATGTCGAAGTCTGAAGGTGGCCAGACTCAAATCTCAGACTCAAAAAGTCAAACTATGACATTCTGTAATTCCACATTACCTAGGGAGTAAGCCTTGGGTGGCTTATATGTGGGAAGGTCCACCTTAACCATCGACGACATGTTTTCCTGGGTTGCGCACTTGTGAGTTGCTGTTAAGGGTTGCGAGGATGGTGGACCCAAGGAAAAATAAAGCCGTGAAGACCAGCGAGGGCCCAAAGCGGACAATATTGTCGGTGGCAGGGCAAGGACATCACATAATGGTATCAGAGCCAACTCCTGACCGCATGTGGTGACCACGGTGTACTCACTAATGCCATTGAGGGCACGACAAGGACGCTGTACCATTGAAGGGGGAATATGTGACATTCCCTAGTCCCACATTGCCTAGGGAGTAAGCCTAGGTTGGCTTATATGTAGGAAGGTCCACCTTAACCATCGACAATGCGTTTATCAGGGTTGCGCGCTCGTGAGTTGTCGTCGAGGGCCACAAGGATGGTGGACTCGAGGAAAAACAAAGCCGTGAGGGCCCAAAGCGAACAATATTGTCAATGGTAGGGTGATGACGTAAATGTTAGAATAAAAAATCATACACAAATGGTAAAGTCTGAAGGCACGGCTAGACCCAAGTGGCAAGTCTAGTTACAACCAGACTCTATAACTCATGTACATATGCATATAACAAACATCCTTAACGATTGAAACACTGCACATCAATCATCAAATACTCACAAAGGTCCTGATTATGAGGCCAAATCGTTATGACACGTCTCATACTATGTCACACAATTTTGTCCCATAATCAGGGATGGCATTTCAACAGTTCAATCCATACTCAATATTCAAACTCAAGGCTCTAGTGATGATTCACGCAAAATCACGATATCTTGTAGCACTTACCCCTTGACCGCACATGTCAACGGTACAAGGCTTTAGAGGTGGCTCACATGGTCTTTGGTATAAGGTTCTAGAGGTGGCTCCCACGAAGTTTACGTTATCATGTGGCACTTAACCTTTGGCTAGAAAGTAATGGTACAAGGTTCTAGAGGTGGCCCCCACGAAATTTACATTATCGTTCGGCACTTAAGCCCTTGACCATACAAAGAAACAGTACAAGACTCTAGAGGTAGCTCCCATGAAGTTTACATTATCGTATGGCACTTAGCTCTTGAACTCGCTTGCCACACATTTGGTCTACACAACACAATCAATAGTCACCACTTAATCACATATTACTACATATGCACTATCCAACAAGCACTACATCAATAACAACCACAAACCAGTACTAGCCCTAATCAGCAGAAATAAGGCCACTCGCACGTCTCTAAGTTTAAATCCCGAAACTCCATCAAACGATTTTGGAAAATTCTCAAATTTGAATATGTCATAAAGGACACTTAAACGAACATTTTTCGTGAAGACACCTTGACCTAGATCCTTCCATATTGAGAGAAGTAAATTGCTCAAATTGCTACAAGAATTGTGTCTGTTTTCAGAAATCACGTTTTCCAAAACCAACTTAGTTTGAGATCCAAAACTTGTCTGTTTGATCTAAAATTTGATTATGTTCAACTACAAGATGTGATAAACAACTTTTATGAAGGAACTCTTTCGAAATTCGAACCCTAAGAGTTGATAAAAAAAATCTATTTAACACAAAAAGGTCATAAGTTCCAACAAAAACGAGAGTTCTGTATTGTTCCAGACAAAGTTGAAATATCATTCTTTTAAACTTATAAAATCTTGGGTAAAATAAATGTTATAGCTGAAGAAACCTAAAACATTGTTCAAGAGGAATCGACCTCAAAATCTTAGCACGTTTCGATCCACAAAATTGGAAAACAGCGAAGGTCTAGTAAATAGATTCAAAAGAAGACCACTAAACTAAAGTAAAGCACCTTCACTAGTGTTAATCCAACCGAACACTAATCTAGTCAAGCTAAGTAATATTCATCTAACCCTTAAGTGTAATTACAACCTAAGAAAGGATTAGGGAGTCAACTCACCTGTTTAGCGAATAAATCGGTTCACAGTGACGGCGGCACGAAAGCGACTAAAACTTGAGCCTACGGCGACTCCAAAGGAGGCTTGAAAGAGGTTGGAAAAGCCTTGCAAGTCACTGCTTGAGCTGTTGGTTGGAAGCTCCGTATCTCAGCCAGAGTAATGGAGGTGGAAGGGAGTGAAAATGAAGAAGAAGCTGAAAATATTCTGCCAGGAAGGGGGACAAGAAGCCCTCAAAGTCAACCGAAAATATCAAAAACACTTGAGTACATGCCCCAAAAGTCTTCAACTCTATCCAACAGTAATTTCCCCTCCCAATCTTCTCAGACAAGCTAGGAATGAAGGCTAAAATGTAGCAGCCCCTCCTTCATACAAATTTTGCACCCATTCCCCTTAAGTTCCATTCAAATCCTCACCAATTCAAATCCGTGAAAATTCCCGGCTCAACGGAATTTTCCCAAAAGATGAGACGAGGTCCTAAAGATAATTTGTGACACACTCGAACATTCAATTCCTGAATCCGAGTTCAATTTCGTGGTTAAAATCAATCGAACACGATTCTAGTGCAATCCAACTTACCGGGTAGCTTTTAGGGATTTTATTGCGATTATATCCCTTAACAGCTTCACCTGACATGTTAATTAACTCGCGAGTGATCTGCTCCGAGAAAAAGGACCATAGGCGCGTCGATTGAAACGCCACTTCATTTTACTTCGGGCGGGGTCGAATATCAGGATGTCACAGTTTCGGCAAACATTTTCCACGAATCATTTAGTATGGATACTATATAATAACCTTCTAATCATACTATAAAATACTGGACTTGACTTTTCCTTGATTCAGAACTATTTAACTTTGGGTACCCAGTATTGGATAAACCACATATGTATAGAAAAGAAGGTGACAAAAGATGGGATTGCATGAATTACTTTTCAGTTGCTGAAGTAGCTTACGAGAAGTGTATTATGCTGGTCATGAGCCTCTACAACGGCATCAACTGATGTTGGTCATTCGGGTCTTGTGACATCGAGCATATGCAATTTCTCAGTCATCCTAACATGCTGCACAAGGTGTATATGCCTTTTTTTTTGTTCTTGGCTTGGTAGAGTCATTTTTGGAGCTATTGTCTAATTGGAATAATTCAAATAAATCATTACCACATCAAGGCACAAGAGAGTGGGTGACTAGATAATAATGGAAGCATTGTAGTATGGAGAGACCAGTTTCCATTGGCTTGTGAATAAATCGAATTAATCGTTTATAGTTTGGAAAAGCAATCTATTTCTCTTGATGGGTCAATCTAAATAGTGTAGATTTCATGGTCGTCAATGCACTAGAAGAAAATGCATCGAGTAGTTGGGTCCAATTGCAGATAAAGCTTACCTTGTTATCAACCAATTTGACAAAGTAATTTTGGCCTGAACAAACTAGATATATTAATTGTTCTATGACATATCGGCTATTTGATAGGAAATTGTTAGATTTACATAATATATTCCATTTTTCTCAAATCATGAATTTCCTGAACAAGCTCGAATTGATCCAAAGAAGCAGAATCTAACTAATTTGGGATCGAAGTGCAGAAGGAGGAAGGGCAACGAAAAACATAATGCAATTGGTATGCATGTTGCACGAGGAATTTCCGGTGGTGGATAAACTAAATAGAACAATCCAAATACTAAAGAGCACAGAAGCAGTAAGTTAAACAGGGGCTTTATTTGGCATTTTGCCCTTTTGAATCTTTAGTGGCCCAGAATGTAATCCAATCATTTAACTGAATCAAGTTAATCACCTTTCTTTTTCTTTGGGAACGAAACAAACCTATAAGAAACTTTGAATTGATGTACATAAATGTATAGTTGACAAAACAATGGTTAATGCAGATCATGGCTTTCTTTTGTATGCCGTTTAGTACAAGAACAGCACTGGTATGATCGTACCCTTAAATCATCCATTCTAATTATGGTTTGCGTCTTCTCTCATCTTTATTTTATGATCTGTTGAGGTGCTTTATGAGTTTTAGATTTAATTACTTTAGTGGATTTTCTCATGACGAAGAGAACATAAAACAATCATGGACAAGATTATTATGATGTCATTTTGCATTTTAATATGACATGACCATCGGTAGTATCTTTTCTTTACTACTAACTAAGAATACGTTAGGAAGAAAGATATTGTAAATGGTTACTCATGGAAACTCATGTCCTATTACACGAGATAGATGCTAGAGGTACCAAAGAATTCTTATAAATGCATTTTCTTGCTTGGTATATTACATAAGTCTAACTATATTGTCATGCTGAACTGGAGCTATAAAGCTTTTTATTCGAAAGTGACATGTTTATAGATTATTATCATGTCATTTTATAAGGATATTTAATTAATATTTTGTACACGTATCATTGCTCTAGTGTGATAAGAAGCAACCACAGAAAAGAACAAAGAACCGTTTAAGTGACTCAACCAAGTTCTGTTGAAAAAATGAGAGGTGCAAGAAGGACCGTCCTACCCTGAAAAGTGATCTCTTTTTGAATCATACCACTTAAATTATCTTGTATTTTTATAGTTCTATATATATCTAAGAGGAAAAGCATTAAGAAGAACGTCTTGATTGGAATCCCACAATTAACGTTAATGATCGAATTTCATAGTATGGACTAATACATATCTGTCATCAGCATTTTTTTCCTTTCAATGTCGCGTTCAATTAATGATAGCGTGCAATTTTATCCAATGCACAAGGTCAATCAGTGAGCAGTTTCGTTTTGTCATTGTTCAATTTTTAATAGAAGTGCAATCATAACATGCAATCTTAGTCTATTTGGTGTAATTCTAAATGGTTTTACTATTTTATTTTTTTTCTTTTTGTTTATGAAGGAAGGCTGCAGGTGACTTCGCATTAAAGAAAATAGGGCTTGACTGTGAATTTCAAAGAGCTCAGTAGAAGGCCTGACATACAAGACGAGCTAAAACTCATGTAAGGGAGTAGGAAGGATTTTATTCAATTTCAAAATGGTGGAAGTTTGTCATGTTGTTTAAGTTGGATATGACTACAAGATCATTGGAGTTGGTCGAAATGTGGACAAGATGATCACAATTTCAAAATTGAAGGGAAGATATTTGCATTCTCAGCTCGATTGCGATGGGATTACATAGACCAGGATTTTTAAGAGAGATTACAATTTTAGGATCGTAGACCTAATGTCAATAACTTCTATTGATACAGTACGTCAGGGCTTGCGAATCTCTCATATTCAATATGGAACTCAACCCTTCTCCCCTTCTTTCTTTCCTATTGGCTCATCTTTCTAATCACCCAGTGGTCCTCAAATTTGGTTATAGACCGGCCACTATCTAGTCCTAACTAAAGTAGAAACCAAACAAGACTTGAGTTGGAACCGGAGTGGCTTGTCCTAATATAACTTTCCCGAGGCCTTTTATGGTGAATAACCACTTATACTTTCGATGGGTATTGAAGGTTTTAGGCAACATGCTTTTTTTCTTTGAAGAGCTGGTGGAGATTTGGAGGACAATCTTGGGTGAAGTTAAAAGTCGATGGTTTCAGTTCAGAAGGAGATAGCATTGCGGAACTGGAGCAGCACAATGTCAGTGGACTTCCTCTTATTCAGATGACATATGTTCCTCTCTTTTTGTAATGTGTTTTCACGCAATAATTATCCTTCTTGTAGAGTCTGAGTTGAATATTATTATTTTTCCTGTAATGCTTTTTTCTCGACGAAACAATTAAGTACAAATATTCAAGAGTCGCCGGCATGTTCATGTTCCATTTCCACGGGCTAGTCTTTTGACCCCTACATAGTTCTGGAGTGACATGAGTGTCTTCTCTAGTTTTAGCGACTATTGACACACTTTTCTGTAGCATTTTTATTCACTCTACTGAAAGAGTAACCTATCAATGTTCGAATTGTATAAAATTATGGTAGTGCGAAGCTTGAGCTCAGCTCCCATCAGACATTAAATGCTCGAGACTTCACTCAAGTTGTGAAGCATTCAATTTCCAGCTTGAGCTTGACTAGAAGAAAATTGAGATACAAGCTCGAATCGACTCAATCCAATCACATCATAAAATGAGTTTAAATTTGAGGTCAACAAGTTCAAATATTATCCTTCGCAGTTGTGAAATTACATATGTGTATTGCAAAATCTTAAATATCTTGCCCTTTATCTTTGTTATTATCAAATATTTGACCAAATATAAAATAGACACTTGAGTACTATCGCAAGTCTCTTAAATAGAGTTAATAAGCAAGATCTTTTTTTTTTGTTTTGGTTGATTCTCAAAGAAAGATTTAAGATTGTGCAAACACCAAGCACAAAAGCATGGATATAGGATCATCATGCGTAGTAAGTGGAATAAAGGGAAGAATCAATTGATCATGCCGTTTAGCAGGAATCTAGATTGAAAGTAAGAAGATCTGCTTTGTTTGGCTTAGCAAAAGCAGAATGGAAGTTTGGCTCCAGCGGAGAAAAGCTAATCCTTTTTCAATTCAATTGGCAGAGCAAGGGCCACTGCATTCTGCTTTTTTTCTAAGCTTTTAAATAAAGGGAGAGCTTCCTCTTACCAAAAACAAAACAGACAAAAAAAAATCCTTTAGCCTTCCTTTACGGTCAATTCAGATTTTGAAATCGTCTCTTTTTTGAATCATACAACATAAATCATGTTACACTAGAATGATTAGTTTGATTATATACAACTAGATTCCACGACATCAAACAACCTTTCACGGTAAAGAAAGCTCACTGCTTGTTTTACATATCTACGTACATCATGATATGCTCACATGGTACCGCAAAAGCAAATCTGACAGCATCCCTACTCCATATAATTTTCTTGGACCTTTCCCAAGCCCGCTTCTTTAGACCAACACAAAATTTGATTCAGAATTTGTAATGAAAAAAAGCAACATAGTACAAATCATCATCACCGATCATTAAAGTCATCTCTTTTTTGAATCATACCACATAAAATCATCTTATATAATTCTAATCCTATATAAGTCTAAATATAGACGCACTAGGAAAAGCCTCTCGATTATGGACGAAGCATCTCGAGTACGATACAGTGTTTGAGGCCTTGATTGAATTGCATCAGTCAAATTCAAAACAAATCTGTGGCCTTTTCAATAAAGTCGAATTTAACGAATATCTTCTAATTATTTGAATATTTAAGAGATGGTACCATATTTCTCAATAAAGTTGGCTTTATTGGAACATAAATTATCGTCAAATAAATATAATGTCAATGCACTACAAAAAAACTATAATTTAACTACAAATTTTGCCACGAAAAATTTGCAAAAAGTCGTCGCTAAAACGGTTTTGCGACGACATTAGTGAAGAAAATTTTTTCGTAGCTAATACGGCGTCGCTAAATTTAGCCACGGAAATTTGGATATATCGTCGCTAATTTGCCACGGAACATATCTGTCACAAATGTCGTCGCTAAATGTTTGTGGCAAATGTCGTCGCCAATTTGCGACGAAACACCAAATCGTCGCAAAATTTGTCGCTATAATTTCATTGCTATTTCGTTGCAAATTTGCGACGAAAATTGTACGTCTCAAAATTCGTCACTAAAATTCGTCGCAAAATCGTGGCCGAATTCGTCGCTAATTAGCGACGGACCTTCTTAGTTCTGTGGCTAATTAGCGACGGATATTCTTAGTTTCGTGGCTAATTGGTGACGGACATTAGTTCTATGGCTAATTAATCACATACGGGCATCGTCTGTGGCTAATTAGCCACAGACATTCTCAGTTCTATCGCGAATTAGCTACAGATAGGCATCGTCCGTGGCTAATTAGCCACATACATTCTTAGTTCCGTCGCTAATTAGCCACGACTGGGCATCGTTCGTGGCTAATTAGCCATGGACATTCTTAGTTCTGTCGCGAATTAGCTACGATCGTCCGTGGCTAATTAGCCACAGACATTATCAATTTCGTCGCTAATTCGCATCGATTTTTGTTTTGTGGCTAATTAGTGACGGGTATTCTCAGTTCCATGGCTAATTAGTGACATACATTAGTTCCGTCACTAATTAGCCACGGATAGGCATCGCCCGTGGCTAATTAGCCACGAACATTCTCAGTTCCGTCGCTAATTAGCTATGGATAGGCATCGTCTGTGGCTAATAGTGATGAACATTCTCAATTCCATTGCTAATTTGCGTCGATTTTTGTCTTTTTGGAGTGTAATTTGCAATGAAATTTGTCGCCATTTTAGCAAAAAAAATTGATTATTATTATGAACATTGTTATGGAACAAATTTTGAGACGAATTTGCGATTAATTTTTTAGTGACGAAATCTGCAAAGAATATTATTTAGGAACGATTTTGGTATAAAATCTAATGAACAGGAAAATGTATTTCTAAAATTAATTCCGAAGTACTAAATAATATCAAAATATTATAATGATATGAAAATAAAATACATTCATCAACATTATCCATAAGAACGAGACAATGTATCGGCATAATAACAACCACTATGCAAATAAATTCATCAACATTATCCACAAGAACAAGACAATGTATCAACATAATAACAACCACTATGCACCAATAAAGTTCTTCTTTTATCAGAATGCTAATCACAAAAGTAAGACTACTAAATTGATGCCAGTCATCCTCATCATCCATGCTGCAACCATACTTCAATTTACTACTATCTCAGCCACGCATTGTCTCCAACTGATCAAAGACAACAGATTATAAGCATCCAATATATCTACATTCATAATCATAGAATGGAGAAACAATTAAAACATAGGTTAATACCTGGGTTATCGATAACCAAAGACTGCTGGGAGTGGCCCTCATTATCTATATACTCTTGGCATGTTCGTACTCTCTAAAATGCGAATCAAAAAACTAAATAAGAATGTCAGGGCATACTTGGGGCTTGCGAATTTCTCATATTAAATATCAAACTTAACCCTTCTCTCATTCTTTCTTTCCCATTGGTTATCTCTCTTATCGCCCCTTCTTCCTCAAATTTGGTTATACACCGGCCACCATCTAGTTCCAGTTGAAGTAGAAACCAAATAAGACTTGAGCTGGAATTGGAGTGACTTGTACTAATATAACTTTCATGGCGCCTTTTATGGTGAATAACCACTTATACTTTCGATTGCTATTGAAGGTTTTAGGCAACGTGCTTTTTTCTTTGAAGAGCTCATGGAGATTTGTAGGACAATTTTGGGTGAAGTTAATAGTCGACGGTTTCAGTTCAGAAGGAGATAGCATTGCGTAACTGGAGCAGAACAATGCCAGTAGACTTCTTTTTGTAATGCGTTATCACATAATAATTATCATTCATGTAGAGTTTGATTTGAATATTATTATTTTTCCACCGATGTTTTTTTCTCAAAGAAACAATTAAATACAAATATTCAAAAGCCGCTAGCATGCTCATGTTCCTTTTCCATGATGTAGTCCTTCAACCCCAACATAGTTTTGGAATAACATGAATGCTTCTCTAGCTTTAGCGACTACCGACACTCTTTTCTGTAGCATTTCTATTCACTTTACTGAAAGATTAACCTATCAATGTTCAAATTACATAAAAAAAAATGATAGTGCGAAACTCGAGCTCAAAACCTATCAAACATTTGATGCTCAACACTTGACTCAAGTTATGAAGCATTCAATTTCCAGCTTGAGCTTGATCAGAAGAAAATTGAGATAGCAAGCTCAAGTTAACTCGATCCAATTGCGTCATAAAATGAGTTCAAGCTAAATAAGTTCAAATATTATCTTTTGCAGTTGTGTAATTATATATGTGCATTACAAAATCTTAAATATCTTGCCCTTTTTTTGTGATTATCAACTATTTGATCGAACATAAAATAGACACTTGAGTACTATTACGAGTCTCTCAAATAGATTATTAATGAGCTAGATCGCTCTTTTTTTGTTACTTCTCAAAGAAAGATTTAAGATTGTGCAAACACCAAGCACAAAAAATCAATAGATAACGGATCATCATGCATAGTAAGTAAAATAAAGGCAAGAATCAATTGATCATGCCGATTAGCGGGAATCTAGATTGAAATAAGACGATCTTCTTTGTTTGGCTTAGCAAAAGCAATATGATAATATTACATGTCCATCACTTTTTAATCAGAAGATAAGAGCCCAAATCTCCTTGTTTGGATACCCACACTACTCGAAAAAGCAAAGAGTGAGCTGAGCTCAAGTTAGAAGCTTGATTTGGAGCCTTAATTAACTCGCTTCCTAAAATGCATAATCATATTTCACATGTGCATTCGTATGTAACTATGGCATATTTTCAACATGATGTATGCATGAAAACTAATGAGCCTAGAACAGAAGTTGAATTAATTTGAGGAATAGCTTGACCTTTCTATATACTAACAAAATTGAATTTGTGCTGTCTATACTTATGGGGATATCCCACAAAATTTTGCCCAAAAAGGCAACAAGAATGGGCATTATTATGAAGGAATCGGATATTATTAAGTTGAAGCAGTAGTCCCCACTCCCCATTCATTGATTGGAGAAGTAAAATGTGTGGAGGCCAATGATACAGAGCTCTCTCTCTCTCTCTCTCTCTCTCACCCCGCGTTTTCCTCAAGGACTTTTGATCAATAATTTTGTTAGTCTGAATGGTGAAGAAAGCTCATCACATGGTTTACATAGGTACGTACATATGGTACCGCAAAAGCAAATCTGACAGCATCCTCACTCCATAGAACTTTCTTGGACCTTTCCAAAGCCCGCTTCTTTAGACCAACACAGAAATTTGATTCAGAATTTCTAATGAAAAAAAGCAACATAGTACAAATCATCATCATCAATCACTTGTACAATGCCGGTTGGCACCGTAAATAAATAGAAACACACTAGAAATTCGCTTTCCTAAGCAGACCTAACACGACAGTTAAAATCACATCTTTTTTGAATCAAACCACATAAACCATCTTATATAATTGTAATCCTATATAAGTCTAAATGGAGAGCGCCTCAATTATAGACGAAGCATCTCAATTTGATACCGTGTTTAACGCCTTGATTGAATTGCATCGTTCGATTTAAAAACAAATCTACGGCCTTTTCCATCTTTGCTTAGAACATACAAAAGCCCATTGTCAAGTCTATGTGTGGCCCTCTTGTGAAAGCAAAAAGCACTAAAGTCTGTTTATCTAGTCAATCAATTGGCATAAAGACACTCATTCCGAAATAAAATGTTTCCAAAGTCTCTACTTCGTTGGCATCATTGTGAAGGAGGAACCACATTTTCTTCGCAATTTCCATCAAGAATCAACTAAAGTCCCTCCTTCTCGCTAAGGACTCTTTTAGCTCAATAAAAGGGATATATTTTGTACACGTAGTTGGCAAAGCAAAACACTGTTGCAGGAAAGATTAAAATTAGCATGGACTCGAAATTAAGAAATATAGAACATTTTTAACCAATATCTTCTAATTATTTAAATATTTTAGAGATGGTACCATATTTCTTGATAAAGTCGGTTTTATAAAAAAAAATTATCGTTACATAAAAATTGGCATCAGAAAATATGGTTACTTTTGCACACCTATAACATACTATGTCAAGGATTGATCCGTCAAGGAATTATAGAATGAAATTAGTTGCATAAATCATGGTGTGCTGACCATATTCAATCATATCCATTGATTTTGTTGAGATCCATGAGAAATTTATGTAATTAATAGTTTAGTGTACTAATAAGTCTAACCCAATGGAGCCATTTTGAGTTAGGAGAGAGAATGAACTTTCTTGGGAAACAAAGATGGACCCGCCTTTTCTCTTTGCTCATAATAGACACAAGTCCATCCTCTTAAGTTTTCGTCGGAACCTCTTGTAAAGACAAAGGAAAAAGGACAAAAGAATGTTTTGTCAAGTCAATTTGCTTGTTATGCATTGGTTGGCACATAGCCAAATTCAACAACAAATAGGCTCGCGAATTCGTGTGTTCACACATGCATACACACAAAGATGTCCACACTCACAAGTTTTGTTTGGAGATTGGAAATCCACTCAAAGGACAAGCAAAGCGTGTGTTTGAAATTTCATGCCTTGGAAAATACCAAGAGACCCATATTGATATTATAAAAAAAACCATAAAAGTCATGTCTTCGAGAATAAAATGTTCAATAATATCAACTTTGTTGAAGTAATTGTAAAGGAGGAACCGCATTTTCTTCACAATTTTCATATAAAAAATCAACGTCCAATTAAGCAAACATTAGTCCACTGCCAAATCAACCAATAAATAAACGATATAAACGAATCAGATCCCCAACAAAAATCAACATTTGATTTCAACATCCATGTGCAATTAATGATAGCATGCAATTTTATTCAATGTACAAGTTCAATTGGCGAGTAGTTTCATTTTATCATTGTTCAATCTATTATTGAAGTGCAATCATAGCGTCCAATCTTGGTCATTATTCCGTTTCATAAAACTTCTTTGCAATATCGTCTAATTCCAAAACTGAGATGATGATTCCATGACTAGCATATATTTTTCAAAACGAGTGTGTATGCTCATATGATCCTTATAGGAGAGTTTCCTAGTCTAATTAAGGGAAGCCTTGAGCAAGTATAATTAGTTGTATAAGAATCTGATCCGATAATTTACTATATCAAAAACTTGAATTAGGGGGCTGGGCATAGTACAAAGGTAACGGCAAGGGGAACATGCGACTGTTCATCAACATAATAACAAAATATTTTTGATGCCACCTCCTCCTAAACCTTTCATTAATTGGTTCCTCAACTTAGCTGCCTACTTGGTAATAGTCTAGATGGCTCTATCTTTTTTTTTCCCTTTTCATCTAGTCAATTCGCTTAGCATAAGTGTTCACACGTGCGCCATGCGTCCGGCAACTTTTGCCCATGGAAAATACCAGGAAACAACTAAAAGTGTCAACTTCACCGGCACCATTGTGAAGGAGGAACAACATTTTCTTCACAATTTCCATGGGGAATCAGCTAAAGTCTCTACCTCTCTCGTGACAGCTCAACAAAAGGGATCTATTTTGTACACTTAGAGAAATTGGACGCCATGATCTTATGATTTTTGTCAAAATCGTACTTTATAAGATAGCAAATCATATTCGCTGGTCTCTTAAAAAGAAGCATTTGGATTGCCATTAGGCGCTTTTTCAATCCGCATTATAGAGTTAGATTTATTTTTTTTTCCTGCGCATTGCATTTTGAATATATTTCTCATCACATAGATTTGAAAATTTGAGCGAAATTTGTGTAAATAATGAAAGATAAATCTAGTTGTGGTGGATAGAGCTTGGGAGAGCCGTACGAAGTGCAAGTGCCACCTCATAAAAGAGTTACATGCGTTTGCCAAGCAATCCGCTAAACTCTCTCCTGACCCAATCCGGTAGGATTGGGACAATGTGCATATTCATGACATGATTGATTCCAAAGGTAATATGTTATTCATAATGCAAAGATGTGCAATCATCCAATTAAAAATGGCAAATCACCATTCAGAAATTCAGTCGATGACATCCAATAGATGGATTATGAGTTTTATAGATAAATAAAAAAGAGAGTCAGTTTTATTGTAAAGTCATTTTTTAATAAATTAGAAAATAATTATTTCAAAATTATCCCATCCGTGGAGTCTCGGTTCATGGACTCATGACGATTAAGCACTCCACTCATCAGGTTCGTCGGACCATTTGGTGCGAATCTGAATTGGTCCTTTAATTTATTGAGGAAGGCCGCAGGTGAATTGCAGGCAATTGGAACATGATAACAAAGAGAATATGCAATCATATGATATATATCAGAGACGACCTCTTCTTCTTCGAATACTTTCACCAATTATTTCCTCAACTTAGTCTCCTCTATAGTACCATGGTACCAAAGGCTCATAGCCGTTGATCCATTAGAGCCGTCATGACTTGAATTGAACTCTTGATAAGGGCGAAAGTAGTTGATTTAATCATAATTAACTTAAGGTTTGCGCTCGGTATTGATAAGAAAGAATACAATGCCAACAAAAGAACAATACATATAAAGAAATTGAAAACTCTTTGGTGGATGATTCCACAATCTTTCGAAAAAGCATTCTAATAGGACCGATAATTGTCCAATCACAAAATAATGGATCTCAACCATGACCTTAAAACTTTTCCACTTTTACATGTTATCAAAATCGGCACTATAAAATATGATAACTTGTGCACACCTATAACATAATATGTCAAGGATTGATCTGTCAAGGAATTATAGAATAGATATAGTTGCATAGATCATGGTGTCCGGACCATATTCAATCACATTGATAGATTTGTGTGAAATCCATGTGAAGTTTATACGATTAATAGTTTCAATAGATTTAGATTATGTGTACCGGTGCACTAGTAAGTCTAATTTAATGGAGCCAGTTTGAGTTAGGAGAGCGATTGAACTTTCTTGGGAAACAAAGATGGACCTGCCTTCTCTCTATGCTTATAATAGACTCAAGCCCATCCCCTTAAGTCTTCGTAGGACCCTCTTGTGAAAGCAAAGGTGGAATCGCAAAAGTATGTTTAGTCAAGTCAATTCGTTTGTCATGCATTGGTCCGAACATAGCCAAATTCAATAATAAATAGGCTTGTAAATTTGTGTGTACAGACACACTCACAAATATGTCAACACTGACAAGTTTTGTCTGGAGATTGGCAATCCACTTGAATGACGAGCAAAGCTTGTTTTGAAATTTCATGCCCCGGAAATACCAAGAAACTCGGAATGATATTATAAAAAAATCATAAAAGTCATGCTTTCGAGAATAAAACGTTTGAAAAATCTCAACTTTTTCTTCAGAATTTCCATTAAAAAAAAAAATCAACGTCCAACTAAGCAGACATGAATCCAATGCCAAATCAGCCAATAAACAAATGACATAGACGAATCAAATCCCCAACACAATCAGCATTTGATTTCAACAACCGTGTGCCATAATAATAGCATGTAATTTTATTCAGTGCACAAAATCAATTGGCAAATAGTTTCATTTTGTCATCGTTCAATCTATTATTGAAGTGCAATCATAGCGTGCGATCTTGATCTTTATTAAGTTTCATGCAACTTCTTTGTAATAGCATACAATGCCAAAATTGAGATGATGATTCTATCAGCAGCATAAAATTTTCAAGACGAGCGTGCATGCTCATAAGATCCTTAGACGAGATTTTCCCAGTTTAATTAAGGGAAGCCTCGAACAAGTATAATTAGTTGTATAAAAACCTAATCTGATAAACTACTATATCCACAACTTGAATTATTGTGCTGGCCATAGTAAAAAGGTAATGGCAAGGAGAACATGAGACTGTTCATCAACATAATAACAAAATATTTATGATGCCACCTCCTCCTAAACCTTTCATCGATAGGTTCCTTAACTTAGCCGCCTACTTGGTGAGAGTCTAAATGGCTCTGTTTTTTTTTTCCCTTCTCATCAAGCATGAGTGTTCACATGTGCGCGAGGTGTCTTGCAATTTTGGCCCTTTGGAAAATACCAGGAAACAGCTAAAAGTCTCAACTTCATTGGCACCATTGGGAAGGAGGAACCACATTTTCTTCGCAATTTCCATGGCGAATCAGCTAAAGACTCTACCTCTCTCAAAACAACTCAACAAAAGGGACCTGTTTTATACACTTGGGGTGCGTTTGTTTCGCATGGAAAGTTTTTTTTTTCAGTATTTGGTTCGCCTAGGAAAATGAGTCAATGGAAAAATATTTTTCTACCAATGTTTTATTTTAGGAAACTGATTTTCACTTTAAAGGAACCGGAAAACGTTCTAAAAAATATGACTAGGTATTAACGCTTGAACCCGAAACTCTATGCTTAAGTATGAAAACCCCAATGTTAGTCATCGAGTCTTGACATTCAGTACCGCTTTAAATTTACATTAAAATATGTTTGAAATATTTCATTTTTTTTTCTTTTTTTTTATACCATCTTCCTTGGCTGATTGTTGGCCACAGGCGGAGAAGGGCTTGCCAAAGGCAAGCAAGGCTTGAGCTCGCCAAAGACGGCATAGGGCAAGCTTAATTTGGCCAAACGAGGCCAAGGCTAAAGCCTTGCTGGTCTAGCAAGCCTCAAGCATGCCATCATCGGCAAGTTCGTCACTTGCCTATGGCTGGCCACCAACCTAGGAAGAAGAAAAAGAAATGGAAACTTTAATTTTAAAATAAAAACAAAATTTTATGATTTTTAATAAGTTTTCTCTAGGATATCAAGGGTGCTCATGGTAACACTTCTCTTCCTGGGAAGAGTTTTTTTTTTCAGAAATATTTCTATTCTATTTCTATTCTCCGGAACAATTTCTAAGTAAAATAAGGTATTTGGTAATTACACAAAATTTCTACTCTTGAAATAGAAATGTGTTTGATACGACTCATAAATTTTTTTTAATGCTTGGCGGGCGGCGACCGGCGGCGACCGCCAGGGGCAAGCGGCAACCAACAAATTCAAGAGATAAAAAGAAAAAAAAGAAAAAAAATTAGCTTATTTCTAAAATTGTTCCTAGGAACAAGAAGCAAATTGTTTTTGCTTCTTGTTTCTATTCTCAGGAACAACTTTCTATTCCCGAGAACAAAAAAATAAGTTGGTGTTACCAAACGGATTTTTATTCTTTTTTTGTTCCGATAAACAAAAGAACATAAATTCGGAGAAATTAGAACGTTACCATGCGCACCTCAAATAGCTAAAAATACTTTTCGGTTCTCTTTAGTATTCAGCCAACACCAAAAAACAAAGTCCTTTCAAAAAAATGATTTTCTAAAAAATATTTTCTTAAAACAATTCATTTTCCCAAAAAAAAGAAAAACACACCATTGAGGAACTGCAGCGTGATCTCGGTTCCTCGCACGCGCGTCCATACTCACCAACAATTGCACATAAGAGAAATTCCAAAGAGCACTCTTCATTTTTGTTCAAAAAAATCATACATGCTCTGATGCGGGACGGGAGTCCCTAACAACCTTGTTGAGGTACTTTCTTTTTTCCTTTTTAATTTATTTGACATGAGATATGATCAACGATTTAGGCTATTTATCTTAATTCATTTCTCTACATTGATTTACTTTTCTGTTCTACCTTTGCGTCGGTTGCCTAAAATAGTGCTAAAACAATTGTTTCATAAGTTCAGATGATCATTTGACTATAGGAAAATAGTCAAAAAGTCCTAAGTTTATTGCGCTTATATCTATTTAGGCATAAACCTTTCAATTTGACTAATTTAATGCTAAATCTTATGACAATTTGTCTTGAGTTCTTCTTGTCTATTTTGGCTAGAAATCATTTCATCCTACGTGATGCGACCGAGACTAACATTGATATTTTTTATAATAAAAAAATACTTCTATAAAATTACAATAAAAAATGTTCCTATCAGCACCGGTTGTATTACGTAAGATGGCCGACATCCATGTCAGTAAATTTTGGCATAATTGATCGAAAGGATTAACGTAATAAATTATCAAAATGTTTAAAATTGAATTGGCACAATTAAAAGTTTAACAATGAATTTTCATTAGTGTAAATTTCTTTATTATAGATTTTGGTCCATTCTCTCGAAGCACACAGGAAAAGCACAATAATATGTTTATTTTGTCAAGTCACTTGTCAGGCATTGACTTGCACATAGCCAAATTCACGACAAATAGACTCGTGTGTTTGGATGTTCACACATGCATTTGTCTCGCAATTTTGTCTCATGGAAACTAACGAGGAACTTCATCATAAAAGCATGAAGTATTTATTTGAGGATGACATGTTTCGAAAATCTAAGGAAAAATTGCAATTTCCACGCAATTTCCACAAAAAATCATCTAAAATCTCTTTCCAAGGAACGTTGAAGCTCAATAAAAGGGATCTATTTTGTACATGAGGTTTGCAAATGAAAACTCAAATTGAATAAATGATTAGGTTAATCCGCACTTGAGATTAAAAAATATAGAAAACTTAAACCAATATCTTTGAATTCTTCGAATCATTAGGTGAGATTAAAGCATACAAACTTCCAGGAAACGGATTCCACCCATCCATCTTCACCCTTTCAATTTGGCTGGGCCATTAAAGAGAAGTTAGAAATTATGGTCGTAGAAAAGCTGTCCCAGGGAACTTTGGTGCGAAAATCGAGGATATTTGCATCATTTCTCGGCGACTTTTGGGAGTCCATGTCTGGTAGACGAAATCTCGCAAAGATTAAGCTTAAATGGAGGTTGAATTTCATCAAGTTTGAAGCTGAAATTCGTCAAGCTTCCATTGAATTGTCCTCACGGTCCTCATGGGCAATGGTGCTTCATAAGAAAATAAACGAAGAATCCCGGCATCTTAAGAAAATCAATCTTTGGAGCAGATCCACGGCTGGGATGTTGGTTATGATCTTCAGCATCTTTTCCATTAGGACAATAAGTATGAAGCACCATTGCCCATGAGGATCATGAAAACAATTCTATGGAAGCTCAATGTATTTCGGCTTAAAACTTGATGACATTTTACCTCGATTCGAGCTTAACCTTCCCGAGACTTCATCTACCAGACATGGATTCCCAAAAGTTGCCGAGGAACAATGCAAATATCCTCGATTTTCGCACCAAGGTTCCGTGGGACAGCATTTCTACAACCCTTTTTTTCTCACCTTTTCTCTTACAAAACGTGTTTTGCAACTCGGTTCCTGGAAAGTACTTGGAAACTTGGGTTGATATCAATAAAAAAAAAGCATAAAGATACACATTCAAGAACATAATGTTTCGAAAATCTCAACATTAATCGATCATTGTGACAAGAGGAACTCCATCTCTACGTCATTTTCATAAAGAATCAGCTAAAGTCTCTTTAAAACTCTCTAACTCAATATGAGGGATCTATTATGCACATGTAGTGTGCAAAACAAAACCAAGATTGCCTAAAGGATTAAATTTAGCATGGACCTGAAATTAAATAATATATGCACTTCAACAAACATCTTTTGAATTTTTCAATAATTAAGGCAATTTAAAGTATAGCCATTCCACCCTCAAAATTGCCCAATCTATTATACATGGTTAAAGCTAGTGTTGAGAGATTATTTGTTATTATGCTCACCACATGACACTTCTCTTTAACTCTGTGCATGTCTCATGCCATGATACTCGGCATTGTGTTGTCACGTGTCTTAATAACCTTATCGCTTATTCACATGTCACTATGCGCTCCTATTTGTTATTTTCAATGGCTAACAATATAGATAAAGTCAATATTTAAACATCTTTAAAGGCTTAATAAAAGATTTTATCTTTGTTCAACTTAGTAAAAAGATTAATTAAAACTTAGGCCAATTATGGAATTAAGCAAAGAATTAAATAGATATGCATGTTTTATGTATTAAATATTGATGGTACGTCCTGCATTAATTGTCTTCATTCTCCTCCTTTAGTATATATTTACACAAATTAGTAGCCTTTTCTTTTTAGCAAACATTCGTACTTTTTTCATTTTTTAAATTTTCTAAAGGGGAGTCTGTCACGCCCCGCTCCCGAGCGTGCGGCAGTCCTTGATCTACCTCTTCTTTGCGGCCATTGAGTAGCGACATCCCAGGCTGGTCGCTGGCCTTCAAGTCTCTAACGGAAGCGTAATTCCTCACACCATCAACTCCTACCAGAACTCGTCCGCAAGATTCGATCTCCAATCATGTACCTGAAAAATGGTTACCACGACGGGTTGAGATAAAATCTCAGTAAGTCTAATCCTATGCCGAAATTAGGAACGCCATCGCGATAGGGTCCCTGCTTCCACTCTCGGCACTACCCCAACCACTAACCTGACTTGGCTCATCTCCAAAGTACTAATTCCTTCAAAGATCCCATCCTCATCGCATAGCCAATCTAGAATCTAGAATCTATCTCTAATGCTAACAGAACTTCTCAATGGTCTACCCCCCTATGCCTGAACCAAGAATGCTACCACCGTGAGGTCCTTACTCATGTATCTCTCATCAATCGTCACAACCAGTCGAGCTCCTTTCGATTAAATCCATGTACAATTAAATCAATTACGTCTCTCTCTAATAACAACTTCATATTTTCTATGAGTCAACCAGTTCGTAACTGGGACTTGGCACTAAGACCAGACCAAAGAACGCGTTAGGATTAATCAACATAAGGCTATAGCTCATTGAATAAGTAAAAAGCACATCCGAATAATTAAATTACTAACCGAGTAAATAAATTACTCATTAAATAAATAAAACACTAATTGAATAAATAAATTACTCATTAAATAAATAAATTACTAATTGAGTAAATAAATTGCTAATTGAATAAATAAATTACTAAACAAACAAATAAATAAATTGCGCAATTAGCCAAATGAAGCCGTCCACAACCGGCTTGGGACCCTAACTAAATTTCTCGGATTAAACCGAATTCATCAAGGTGCCAGGGTCACTGACCACACTGGTTTATTCCAACCATCATGCCCACTCGTCAATTCGATGTCGATACCAATTTTTAGGTTCCATCGACTTTCACCATTGATTAGGGTCTACTGGCCTCCAAGGCAAACCGGGGTCAACGACCACGCCGGTCAACTCATCCACGTTAATGATCAATCACGATCATTTGCGACCAATTGCGCATCCAAAAACATTGAATAAATTAACACAATAGAGTATAATAAATTTTAGGACAATTTCCCAAAATTTCTAAAAGTCAACCACTCAGGCCTACTAATTAGGGATTCGCCCGGGTCCCTAAGTCGAAACTGGAATCCTCCGCTCGACAAACTATGGGTACCATCACCTTAATTGCTAGCCGTATGCCCAACCACGCAATTTCCACAAGTCTGCTAAACTAATCCAAAATGCTCAAATCACTCATCATTAAGCGAAATTCGAGCCGAACTTCTAATTGCGCAAATTGTCAATCCAACCATTCCTAGCTGATTATCAAAACCAATTGCAGCCAATAAATCTCAAGTCTGCCCCCAAACTTTCGAATTTACGATTTTACCCTTAAGCTCTAATTTGGCCCTAATTGGCCAAATTTGGTAATTTACCTCCACAATCGTAAAATCGCTCACATAACTCTCACTAGCTACTAACCAAGATTGCTAACATAAATAATTTACCAACTAGCCCTCCAAGTACTCAATTTTGCCAATCTACCCCTAATTGGCCAAAATTACCAAATTGCCCTTACTTCCTCCAAAAGTCGCCGATCAACTCATAATCCTCAAATTAACAACCAATCCACCTCAATCAAGTCTACAATCATCTACTAAAGTGGTGAACGGCCCTAATTAAGGGATAGGATGTCCACTCACTTGGTTTCCTCGCGAATAGGCGGCTCACGGCGAGCTCCGGCGAACTTCCGGTGAGACTCCGGTGGCCAGGGACGTTCCTTGGTGGTGCTGGAAGGTCGAGGGACTCATGAGTGACTGTGGGTGGCGACGGAATCGCTCGGACACGCCTCAAAGGCGCGCGACCAGCAAGCCCTAAGATTGGATTCGGCAAGCACTAGTTGGTTTAAGACCAAATTCGAGCTAATGGTGCAAAATTGGTGAACCAAACCTATTGGGCTTTGTAGAGGGGACTTACATGAGTCCAATGGTGGTGGTGGCGTCGCTTGAGGTGGCCGGAACGGCGAGTAATCGCCAATTGAAGGTGCTGGCCGGAATCTGGGTTCAAGGGGGAGGAGTTGTGCTTTGGAGGTTGATTTCTCTCAAATGGCTCAACACCAAAGGCCGAAATCGGTGCCATTGTGTTCATAAGACTCTCCTCTATCAATTTGAGGTGGTGGGGCGGAGTGGGTGTGGCCGGAGAAGCCACGGTGGCCGGCGAACAGCAAGGGCGGCGGAAACAGGGCACTTGGCTGTTTTGGGGGTAGAATGGGTGATTCTAGACCAAATCAATCCCCAAAAAAGTCTAGACTAGGGTAAAGGAGTACCAAAAAATCCAATGGAAGCAACAGCAAAGGCTTTAGATCGAAGGTTTGGGAGAAATCGCGATTTGAAGCTCAGACCAAGAATCTGGAAATTCCAGAAAACAGTTCTGGGAAGGCTTCTTTGGGGGCTTCCCGACGGCGAACCAGGTGGAATCATGAGAGGAGGTTGGTATCTATGGAAAGCTGGTTCTTCAAGGATTCCAACGCCGGCAAAGGGGCGTCAAACGGAGGTCGGAGCTGAAAGTTATGGGCTTCCAAAGATGGGGTGTCACTCGAGTCCGAATCTGGAAAAGTTCAAACCCAGAAACACTGTTCCGTGGGGGGCTTCTTTCGGGGCCTCTCAAATGGGATCTAGATGGAATATTTGGATGATATTGGCATCTATGGAAAATAGATGTTACGAGGAAGACAATGGCGCAAACGGCACCCAAAACGGAGGTCGGAGCAAGAAGTTACGGCTCTCCAAAGATGAGGGTTTGCACTGTTCAAACCCAGAAACTGTTTCGTGGAGGCTTCTTTCGGGGCCTCCCGAAGGAAAACCAGGTGGAATTACGGGCTGAGATTGGTGTCTATGGAAAGAGGGTGCTTCAAGCTTTCTAATGGCACCAACAGCACATCAAAAGGAGATTGGAGCCGAAAGTTATGGCCCTCTAAAGATGGGGGTTTCTCCAGTCCGAATCTGGAAAATGAAGAAGAAGAGAGAGGAAGGAGGCGCACGTGGGGAAAAGAGAGAGGGAGAGAGCTGATGAGATGGGGGCTGACTTGTGGGTTATCTACTCAATCAAATAGAGTGGGAGAAGGTCAAAGGGAGAGAGAGAGAGAGAGAGAGACCGGCGCATGAGGGTGTTGGCCGGTCAATGGTCAACGTTGACCGGTCAACCCATTAAATAATAAAATATTAAAAATAATTAAAAATACTAAAAATTCCTAAAATTCCCGAAAATTATAAAAACCTCCCCAAACCTCAAATTGAAGGTTTTTGGGGCCAAAACGCAATTTATTAATTTTCGAGGGACCGAAACACAATTTTCGAAAATTCAAAATCGTCCGAAACGAAATTTTACGATTTAGTCCGGGAAATTCCCGGGGCCAACGGGCCACAAACTAAACCCGTAAATTCACACAATTAGGCCTCATAAAAGGGGGTCGGAAGCGGGCTGTTACAATCTTCCCCCGTTAAAGGAATTTCGTCCCCGAAATTCGACTCGTCAAACTTCTCAAGAAACAACCCTATGGTCATCGCTCGAGATCGGTTCCTCCCACTAACGACGTTTCGTCATCTATCTCTAATCCTTAGAGTCAACTTCGTGGTCTAACTTGATCCACATTTCCCAAGTTAAACTTCTCAGGGATACCCCTGGCAGTCATGTGTAAACTCTTTCACAGTCGGCACCTCTGCCGACATTACACCATCATACTTCTGTTGCGCCATTCTGATGAAATACATTCAAGATTCTATCACCTTGATGACTTATTCCAATTTGGTCCCTCCTGAATGGCCACTCCCATCGCATGACACTTAGTCATTGATTTTAATCAGTTCAAACTTCAACTCAAGGAGCATACTAGTCCATGTTCTCTTTCAGTCTCAACGATTGTCTTATCTCCTCGAACCGCGATGTCTTTATTAACGATGACACCTTGAGGAAATCGAGATATTCCCCCAAACTTGGTACTATAACTTCCGCAGCTCAAATCATAGTCTTAAATTCCTTTCGGGGAAACCACTTATAACTAGTGTAAGTGCTTGGTGAAGATTATGTATCGTCCGTCCACCTATTTCGTGCCTTTAAATGCTCTGGCAAAATTTAGCCGCAGCCTACCCCAGACCATGTATCATGTCATTTGTATTCAACCACTCAAGAGGCTTCACTGCCCCAGAGTATGGGCTACAGGTCAACTGCACTAGGGTGGGACACAATCTGGTCCTCTATACAACGCATCACTATGAATGCTCAGTCCATCAAGACTTGACATAATTATTGACCTTGAGCATTAGTCAACTCTTAATTTAGCCTATGAAACTTTCCTTCACTTTTATCCACCTACTCAAACTTCACATCTTCTTTCAGTGGTTCCCCTCAATGGCGTCATTATGCTCAAACACTTTTTCGCAAGCCGACATAAACAATTAGTCAGTCCTAAGAGACTTCAAGTCTCAGTCAATGCTGCGTAACTCGGTCATTCCATGACCGTTTTTTTTTCTTTATGAGTAGGGTCTACTAAGGTCTCTTCACATGAGATCATGCGTCCTTAGAATAACACACAACCAAGCCAAGACTCGCACTTACTAGCTCCTGTACAATGTGTATTCTTGAAAAGTCGCCATCACAATCTTACCCTTGAACATTGCTTATGTTCTGGCTAACTCTTATACCATCAACATTTCAACTATTGGTAGCCAACGTAGAAGTGCAATTATTTGTCCTTTCTCTTTGTGAAGGGCGATTAGCGCAATATAACCCATAGTAGTGTGCTGAGACGAATAAATTTTGTATCTCGTAGCTTATGTATATACACCTTCAGTTCCTTCAGTTTAGATAGTAACATCTAATAGGGTGGTTTAGAGGTCAGTTATGCGTCGTGAGTTAGTTTGATCACGACCTTAATTCCCCTTTCTTAGAGCAATCCAAAATACTTTCGGGAACCATCTCTACGACGATATCTTCTCACATCGGTCCATCAACTAATTAAGCAATCACCATCGAAGCTGTATCACTGCACTTGAATAGTTAATCATGGCTCATTTACTCTCTCAACTGATCTCTTCTGACAGTTATATCGACTCAGTCATGGTTATTGTAGTCGAATCTGTTCCCACTTTCCCTTCGACCAATACTAAATCATATTCATAATACCCCATGATCAATAAAACGCTATCATTTAGTGAGGTTGAAAATCCAAAGTCTATACCCAACGGTCTTACTCTTAAGCAAACCAATCTTTTTTTTCAATCATGTGTACAATCACAAGGACCCACTTTCCTTCTCTGTGAAAGTACCAACACCCCTTCATGGTGACGCCTTAAGGTAGATGGATTCTTTGTTCAATAACTCTGCATCAGTACCACTAACTTCTTCAATTCTACAATGACCAGGAAAAAGGTTTTGGGGGATTGAATCCATACTAAGATTTAATTCAATCGTTATCACGATTTTCACATTCTCAGGAGGCAACCTTAGTACTCCTTTGGAGACACATCTGCGATCCTCATACCACAGTGATTCCTTCAAACGTCGATTCTTCCATGGACGCATTCACATTTCTAACGACAAACTATGGGAATCATTTCTCATGACTGCACCACATCTTGTGTCTAATAAGCGTCGTCGAAGTTCCTCCTTAATTTCCAACAATTCCATAATTCGGAATCCTTACTGAGCAAATCTATATCACTTTTGTGAAGCACTATTGTGGCACCTTGCTCTCATAATCAATCAATTTCTATGATTGCATCAAAATTGCACAGGTTAGATACTACCAATACAAATCATTCATTCCCCCCAGCCAACTATGATCTCGTGTTCAATGCACCCACTAGTCAATGACATGCTAACATGTAGGCAAGGCTTGCAATCTTGAGGACTAAGACTTATGGTTTCACAACCATTCCAATTAAGTCCGTTTAAAAGCCTAACAACAAAGAGTTCGCAACTCCCGTATCGCTTTTTATGGCACCTTCCGCAGTAGCGGCACTAGATATTCTAGCAACTCATCAACTTCGCAATACCACCTCTTTCACTGGGAGGCGTAGCGTGCTTAATTATCGACATTAGCTTTTGCCAATGATTGTCTCGACCCGTGACAATCCGCGATTCAAAAGTGACAGCATCTTTTGCCATCCCCTTTTTAAAACATCAAATTCTACACCTCATAATCATAGGTGCTAACTATCAATGGTGTAGACTATCGTCCAACATCAGTCTTTGGTCTATCACCAAATTTGATCAGCCGATCCACAAGATCCTCATTGATCCTCTTGTCATAATTAGGCAGCTCGGCGAATCTCGCCACGTACCCTTTCACTAAAAGGTAACTCAGGTGGAGTCTTAAAATCTCTGCCACCTTCTGCTTTCTAGTACTATACTTCTCGCTGAATGCTATGACAAAGATGTTTCCAAGTCTACTTGACTTCCCTAGGGACAATCATTCCCTCGGTGGCCTCCCACCAGTGGTCATGCTCAAGACCTCAGTGAGCTTACAATGTTCATCATAATCAAGTGCCTTTTGGGTCGTCTCAGACCTTGCAATTGTCGTCATCTCCCAGATGATGAACTGCCAAGACCACCTTATCACGATGATGCACATCATCATCGGAACACACCTTATCAGTCCTCCAGAGCCAGAACCTGGCAACTACCGGATCACATCTTCCAAAGGTCTGTGGAGGTCTCAATTTTAGAAAATCACTCCACCCAACTCTATGCCACCTTTTCCTTAATCTTAGCTCTTGTGGCTAGATAGGATTAGGGGCAGGGATCACAATACCCTCAGTTGCGACACTCACATGAGGTGTCGAAAACAGTGGCAGCTCTTAATGATGTGTCACAATGGCACTTGCTGCAGCAGTATCAACTGCAAACACGGCCTCTTGACTCTAGGCCTACTAGGCGATCAAGCCATGGAGGTCCTCAAGAAACTAGAGGATACTCTCAATCCTCGGTCTCCTCGAGTGTCACCTCCTCAACAAAGCGACTCACAGTCACTCTAACCACGGAGGTCTCTAACCTCTATCATTCTCACAAGACCAAACTCGGTCCCAATATTGCAACATTGCCATCACTCGCAAGATATCTCAACAAGCATCCAGAATATCACACTATTCATAACTAGGATATCATTACGAAATAATATTTGTCCACAGCAAAGGACAACATGTGGTGCATAGTTATGTCATTATTAGTTTGTCATGCTCGACAATGCACTAATCACATGTGTTACTCAATGTATTATATGTGCAACTCAGCACCAAATAAAGCATAGCAACACTTGACCCCACGGGTCCTCCGTCGATACCTCGTCAGGTCATCGACCACAGTGTATCAGTGGCTACCCCTCTCGGTACCACGCACTCTTGCCCAAACTGGAAACGACACGGCCTTTCACATTATTCCGTAAGGGTCTGGTCACAAATCCATGCGACACCCCAGCACGTGTCAAACTGAGGAACGGCCTCGCCGCCCTATGACGTTCCGACAACATGCCTCCTTGAGGCGCGGTCACACCGCCCTGTGATGTTCCGGCAACGTAGCTCTTTACTCCACAAAGTCACAGTCCGGCTTCGCTGCACATGTTCTAGACCGTGCCAACTTAGCTAAACTAGACTATCATGTCACCCGTCTAATGTTTGCCCTTGCTGCACATGTCTCATATCGTGTCAACTCGGTTAAACATAGACAAAATCCTATGGTCTCTAGACAAATGTTCGGCCTTGTTGCACACGTCCCATACCGTGCCAACGCAGCTAAACAATTGACACCAATCTTAAGCTAAATGTGGGGGTTTGAGCTAATCTCCACTCATCTTACTATCCTCACTAATCCAATCCAATCTCATCACTCCATAACCCTAACACTCCAATCACGCTTAACAAAGCAAGTCTACAACTTGCTCGTCCGGTGAGCATAGTCCAACCTTATCACTCCAAGCTCTAACCGGGAACTTAACCTCTCGAGGTCTTAACCATGCTCTGATACCAAGCTATCACGCCCCGCTCCCGAGCGTGCGGCAGTCCTTGATCTACCTCTTCTTTGCGGCCATTGAGTAGCGACGTCCCAGGCTGGTCGCTGGCCTTCAAGTCTCTAACGGAAGCATAATTCCTCACACCATCAACTCCTACCAGAACTTGTCCGCAAGATTTGATCTCCAATCATGTACCTGAAAAATGGTTACCACGACGGGTTGAGATAAAATCTCAGTAAGTCTAATCCTATGCCGAAATTAGGAACGCCATCGCGATAGGGTCCTTGCTTCCACTCTCGGCACTACCCCAACCACTAACCTGACTTGGCTCATCTCCAAAGTGCTAATTCCTTCAAAGATCCCATCCTCATCGCATAGCCAATCTAGAATCTAGAATCTATCTCTAATGCTAACGGAACTTCTCAATGGTCTACCCCCTATGCCTAAACCAAGAATGCTACCACCGTGAGGTCCTTACTCATGTATCTCTCATCAATCGTCACAATCAGTCGAGCTCCTTTTGATTAAACCCATGTACAACTAAATCAATTCCGTCTCTCTCTAATAACAACTTCATATTTTCTATGAGTCAACCAGTTCGTAATTGGGACTTGGCACTAAGCCCGGACCAAAGAACGCGTTAGGATTAATCAACATAAGGCTATAGCTCATTGAATAAGTAAAAAGCACATCCGAATAATTAAATTACTAACCGAGTAAATAAATTACTCATTAAATAAATAAAACACTAATTGAATAAATAAATTACTCATTAAATAAATAAATTACTAATTGAGTAAATAAATTGCTAATTGAATAAATAAATTACTAAATAAACAAATAAATAAATTGCGCAATTAGCCAAATGAAGCTGTCCACAACCGGCTTGGGACCCTAACTAAATTTCTCGGATTAAACCGAATTCATCAAGGTGCCAGGGTCACTGACCACACTGGTTTATTCCAACCATCATGCCCACTCGTCAATTCGATGTCGATATCAATTTTTAGGTTCCATCGACTTTCACCATTGATTAGGGTCTACTGGCCTCCAAGGCAAACCGAGGTCAACGATCACACCGGTCAACTCATCCACGTTAATGATCAATCAGGATCATTTGCGACCAATTGCGCATCCAAAAACATTGAATAAATTAACACAATAGAGTATAATAAATTTTAGGACAATTTCCCAAAATTTCTAAAGGTCAACCACTCAGGCCTACTAATTAGGGATTCGCTCGGGTCCCTAAGTCGAAACTAGAATCCTTCGCTCGACAAACTACGGGTACCATCACCTTAATTGCTAGCCGTATGCCCAACCACGCAATTTCCACAAGTCTGCTAAACTAATCCAAAATGCTCAAATCACTCATCATTAAGCGAAATTCGAGCCGAACTTCTAATTGCGCAAATTGTCAATCCAACCATTCCTAGCTGATTATCAAAACCAATTGCAGCCAATAAATCTCAAGTCTGCCCCCAAACTTTCGAATTTACGATTTTACCCTTAAGCTCTAATTTGGCCCTAATTGGCCAAATTTGGTAATTTACCTCCACAATCGTAAAATCGCTCACATAACTCTCACTAGCTACTAACCAAGATTGCTAACATAAATAATTTACCAACTAGCCCTCCAAGTACTCAATTTTGCCAATCTACCCCTAATTGGCCAAAATTACCAAATTGCCCTTACTTCCTCCAAAAGTCGCCGATCAACTCATAATCCTCAAATTAACAACCAATCCACCTCAATCAAGTCTACAATCATCTACTAAAGTGGTGAACGGCCCTAATTAAGGGATAGGATGTCCACTCACTTGGTTTCCTCGCGAATAGGCGGCTCACGGCGAGCTCCGGCGAACTTCCGGTGAGACTCCGGTGGCCAGGGACGTTCCTTGGTGGTGCTGGAAGGTCGAGGGACTCATGAGTGGCTGCGGGTGGCGACAGAATCGCTCGTACACGCCTCAAAGGCGCGCGACCAGCAAGCCCTAAGATTGGATTCGGCGAGCACTAGTTGGTTTAAGACCAAATTCGAGCTAATGGTGCAAAATTGGTGAACCAAACCTATTGGGCTTTGTAGAGGGGACTTACATGAGTCCAATGGTGGTGGTGGCGTCGCTTGAGGTGGCCGGAACGGCGAGTAATCGCCAATTGAAGGTGCTGGCCGGAATCTGGGTTCAAGGGGGAGGAGTTGTGCTTTGGAGGTTGATTTCTCTCAAATGGCTCAACACCAAAGGCCGAAATCGGTGCCATTGTGTTCATAAGACTCTCCTCTATCAATTTGAGGTGGTGGGGTGGAGTGGGTGTCGCCGGAGAAGCCACGGTGGCCGGCGAACAGCAAGGGCGGCGGAAACAGGGCACTTGGCTGTTTTGGGGGTAGAATGGGTGATTCTAGACCAAATCAATCCCAACCAAAGTCTAGATTAGGGTAAAGGAGTACCAAAAAATCCAATGGAAGCAACAGCAAAGGCTTTAGATCGAAGGTTTGGGAGAAATCGCGATTTGAAGCTCAGACCAAGAATCTGGAAATTCCAGAAAACAGTTCTGGGAAGGCTTCTTTGGGGGCTTCCCGACGGCGAACCAGGTGGAATCATGAGAGGAGGTTGGTATCTATGGAAAGCTGGTTCTTCAAGGATTCCAACGCCGGCAAAGGGGCGTCAAACGGAGGTCGGAGCTGAAAGTTATGGGCTTCCAAAGATGGGGTGTCACTCGAGTCCGAATCTGGAAAAGTTCAAACCCAGAAACACTGTTCCGTGGGGGGCTTCTTTCGGGGCCTCTCAAATGGGATCTAGATGGAATATTTGGATGATATTGGCATCTATGGAAAATAGATGTTACGAGGAAGACAATGGCGCAAACGGCACCCAAAACGGAGGTCGGAGCAAGAAGTTACGGCTCTCCAAAGATGAGGGTTTGCACTGTTCAAACCCAGAAACTGTTTCGTGGAGGCTTCTTTCGGGGCCTCCCGAAGGAAAACCAGGTGGAATTACGGGCTGAGATTGGTGTCTATGGAAAGAGGGTGCTTCAAGCTTTCTAATGGCACCAACAGCACATCAAAAGGAGATTGGAGCCGAAAGTTATGGCCCTCTAAAGATGGGGGTTTCTCCAGTCCGAATCTGGAAAATGAAGAAGAAGAGAGAGGAAGGAGGCGCACGTGGGGAAAAGAGAGAGGGAGAGAGCTGATGAGATAGGGGCTGACTTGTGGGTTATCTACTCAATCAAATAGAGTGGGAGAAGGTCAAAGGGAGAGAGAGAGAGAGAGAGAGACCGGCGCATGAGGGTGTTGGCCGGTCAATGGTCAACGTTGACCGGTCAACCCATTAAATAATAAAATATTAAAAATAATTAAAAATACTAAAAATTCCTAAAATTCCCGAAAATTATAAAAACCTCCCCAAACCTCAAATTGAAGGTTTTTGGGGCCAAAACGCAATTTATTAATTTTCGAGGGACCGAAACACAATTTTCGAAAATTCAAAATCGTCCGAAACGAAATTTTACGATTTAGTCCGGGAAATTCCCGGGGCCAACGGGCCACAAACTAAACCCGTAAATTCACACAATTAGGCCTCATAAAAGGGGGTCGGAAGCGGGCTGTTACAATCTTCCCCCGTTAAAGGAATTTCGTCCCCGAAATTCGACTCGTCAAACTTCTCAAGAAACAACCCTATGGTCATCGCTCGAGATCGGTTCCTCCCACTAACGACGTTTCGTCATCTATCTCTAATCCTTAGAGTCAACTTCGTGGTCTAACTTGATCCACATTTCCCAAGTTAAACTTCTCAGGGATACCCCTGGCAGTCATGTGTAAACTCTTTCACAGTCGGCACCTCTGCCGACATTACACCATCATACTTCTGTTGCGCCATTCTGATGAAATACATTCAAGATTCTATCACCTTGATGACTTATTCCAATTTGGTCCCTCCTGAATGGCCACTCCCATCGCATGACACTTAGTCATTGATTTTAATCAGTTCAAACTTCAACTCAAGGAGCATACTAGTCCATGTTCTCTTTCAGTCTCAACGATTGTCTTATCTCCTCGAACCGCGATGTCTTTATTAACGATGACACCTTGAGGAAATCGAGATATTCCCCCAAACTTGGTACTATAACTTCCGCAGCTCAAATCATAGTCTTAAATTCCTTTCGGGGAAACCACTTATAACTAGTGTAAGTGCTTGGTGAAGATTATGTATCGTCCGTCCACCTATTTCGTGCCTTTAAATGCTCTGGCAAAATTTAGCCGCAGCCTACCCCAGACCATGTATCATGTCATTTGTATTCAACCACTCAAGAGGCTTCACTGCCCCAGAGTATGGGCTACAGGTCAACTGCACTAGGGTGGGACACAATCTGGTCCTCTATACAACGCATCACTATGAATGCTCAGTCCATCAAGACTTGACATAATTATTGACCTTGAGCATTAGTCAACTCTTAATTTAGCCTATGAAACTTTCCTTCACTTTTATCCACCTACTCAAACTTCACATCTTCTTTCAGTGGTTCCCCTCAATGGCGTCATTATGCTCAAACACTTTTTCGCAAGCCGACATAAACAATTAGTCAGTCCTAAGAGACTTCAAGTCTCAGTCAATGCTGCGTAACTCGGTCATTCCATGACCGTTTTTTTTTCTTTATGAGTAGGGTCTACTAAGGTCTCTTCACATGAGATCATGCGTCCTTAGAATAACACACAACCAAGCCAAGACTCGCACTTACTAGCTCCTGTACAATGTGTATTCTTGAAAAGTCGCCATCACAATCTTACCCTTGAACATTGCTTATGTTCTGGCTAACTCTTATACCATCAACATTTCAACTATTGGTAGCCAACGTAGAAGTGCAATTATTTGTCCTTTCTCTTTGTGAAGGGCGATTAGCGCAATATAACCCATAGTAGTGTGCTGAGACGAATAAATTTTGTATCTCGTAGCTTATGTATATACACCTTCAGTTCCTTCAGTTTAGATAGTAACATCTAATAGGGTGGTTTAGAGGTCAGTTATGCGTCGTGAGTTAGTTTGATCACGACCTTAATTCCCCTTTCTTAGAGCAATCCAAAATACTTTCGGGAACCATCTCTACGACGATATCTTCTCACATCGGTCCATCAACTAATTAAGCAATCACCATCGAAGCTGTATCACTGCACTTGAATAGTTAATCATGGCTCATTTACTCTCTCAACTGATCTCTTCTGACAGTTATATCGACTCAGTCATGGTTATTGTAGTCGAATCTGTTCCCACTTTCCCTTCGACCAATACTAAATCATATTCATAATACCCCATGATCAATAAAACGCTATCATTTAGTGAGGTTGAAAATCCAAAGTCTATACCCAACGGTCTTACTCTTAAGCAAACCAATCTTTTTTTTCAATCATGTGTACAATCACAAGGACCCACTTTCCTTCTCTGTGAAAGTACCAACACCCCTTCATGGTGACGCCTTAAGGTAGATGGATTCTTTGTTCAATAACTCTGCATCAGTACCACTAACTTCTTCAATTCCAAAAATGACCATCAATAAGGTTTTGGGGGGGATTGAATCCATACTAAGATTTAATTCAATCGTTATCACGATTTTCACATTCTCAGGAGGCAACCTTAGTACTCCTTTGGAGACACATCTGCGATCCTCATACCACAGTGATTCCTTCAAACGTCGATTCTTCCATGGACGCATTCACATTTCTAACGACAAACTATGGGAATCATTTCTCATGACTGCACCACATCTTGTGTCTAATAAGCGTCGTCGAAGTTCCTCCTTAATTTCCAACAATTCCATAATTCGGAATCCTTACTGAGCAAATCTATATCACTTTTGTGAAGCACTATTGTGGCACCTTGCTCTCATAATCAATCAATTTCTATGATTGCATCAAAATTGCACAGGTTAGATACTACCAATACAAATCATTCATTCCACCCAGCCAACTATGATCTCGTGTTCAATGCACCCACTAGTCAATGACATGCTAACATGTAGGCAAGGCTTGCAATCTTGAGGACTAAGACTTATGGTTTCACAACCATTCCAATTAAGTCCGTTTAAAAGCCTAACAACAAAGAGTTCGCAACTCCCGTATCGCTTTTTATGGCACCTTCCGCAGTAGCGGCACTAGATATTCTAGCAACTCATCAACTTCGCAATACCACCTCTTTCACTGGGAGGCGTAGCGTGCTTAATTATCGACATTAGCTTTTGCCAATGATTGTCTCGACCCGTGACAATCCGCGATTCAAAAGTGACAGCATCTTTTGCCATCCCCTTTTTAAAACATCAAATTCTACACCTCATAATCATAGGTGCTAACTATCAATGGTGTAGACTATCGTCCAACATCAGTCTTTGGTCTATCACCAAATTTGATCAGCCGATCCACAAGATCCTCATTGATCCTCTTGTCATAATTAGGCAGCTCGGCGAATCTCGCCACGTACCCTTTCACTAAAAGGTAACTCAGGTGGAGTCTTAAAATCTCTGCCACCTTCTGCTTTCTAGTACTATACTTCTCGCTGAATGCTATGACAAAGATGTTTCCAAGTCTACTTGACTTCCCTAGGGACAATCATTCCCTCGGTGGCCTCCCACCAGTGGTCATGCTCAAGACCTCAGTGAGCTTACAATGTTCATCATAATCAAGTGCCTTTTGGGTCGTCTCAGACCTTGCAATTGTCGTCATCTCCCAGATGATGAACTGCCAAGACCACCTTATCACGATGATGCACATCATCATCGGAACACACCTTATCAGTCCTCTGGAGCCAGAACCTGGCAACTACCGGATCACATCTTCCAAAGGTCTGTGGAGGTCTCAATTTTAGAAAATCACTCCACCCAACTCTATGCCACCTTTTCCTTAATCTTAGCTCTTGTGGCTAGATAGGATTAGGGGCAGGGCTCACAATACCCTCAGTTGCGACACTCACATGAGGTGTCGAAAACAGTGGCAGCTCTTAATGATGTGTCACAATGGCACTTGCTGCAGCAGTATCAACTGCAAACACGGCCTCTTGACTCTAGGCCTACTAGGCGATCAAGCCATGGAGGTCCTCAAGAAACTAGAGGATACTCTCAATCCTCGGTCTCCTCGAGTGTCACCTCCTCAACAAAGCGACTCACAGTCACTCTAACCACGGAGGTCTCTAACCTCTATCATTCTCACAAGACCAAACTCGGTCCCAATATTGCAACATTGCCATCACTCGCAAGATATCTCAACAAGCATCCAGAATATCACACTATTCATAACTAGGATATCATTACGAAATAATATTTGTCCACAGCAAAGGACAACATGTGGTGCATAGTTATGTCATTATTAGTTTGTCATGCTCGACAATGCACTAATCACATGTGTTACTCAATGTATTATATGTGCAACTCAGCACCAAATAAAGCATAGCAACACTTGACCCCACGGGTCCTCCGTCGATACCTCGTCAGGTCATCGACCACAGTGTATCAGTGGCTACCCCTCTCGGTACCACGCACTCTTGCCCAAACTGGAAACGACACGGCCTTTCACATTATTCCGTAAGGGTCTGGTCACAAATCCATGCGACACCCCAGCACGTGTCAAACTGAGGAACGGCCTCGCCGCCCTATGACGTTCCGACAACATGCCTCCTTGAGGCGCGGTCACACCGCCCTGTGATGTTCCGGCAACGTAGCTCTTTACTCCACAAAGTCACAGTCCGGCTTCGCTGCACATGTTCTAGACCGTGCCAACTTAGCTAAACTAGACTATCATGTCACCCGTCTAATGTTTGCCCTTGCTGCACATGTCTCATATCGTGTCAACTCGGCTAAACATAGACAAAATCCTATGGTCTCTAGTCAAATGTTCGGCCTTGTCGCACACGTCCCATACCGTGCCAACGCGGCTAAACAATTGACACCAATCTTAAGCTAAATGTGGGGGTTTGAGCTAATCTCCACTCATCTTACTATCCTCACTAATCCAATCCAATCTCATCACTCCATAACCCTAACACTCCAATCACGCTTAACAAAGCAAGTCTACAACTTGCTCGTCCGGTGAGCATAGTCCAACCTTATCACTCCAAGCTCTAACCGGGAACTTAACCTCTCGAGGTCTTAACCATGCTCTGATACCAAGCTATCACGCCCCGCTCCCGAGCGTGCGGCAGTCCTTGATCTACCTCTTCTTTGCGGCCATTGAGTAGCGACGTCCCAGGCTGGTCGCTGGCCTTCAAGTCTCTAACGGAAGCGTAATTCCTCACACCATCAACTCCTACCAGAACTCGTCCGCAAGATTCGATCTCCAATCATGTACCTGAAAAATGGTTACCACGACGGGTTGAGATAAAATCTCAGTAAGTCTAATCCTATGCCGAAATTAGGAACGCCATCGCGATAGGGTCCTTGCTTCCACTCTCGGCACTACCCCAACCACTAACCTGACTTGGCTCATCTCCAAAGTGCTAATTCCTTCAAAGATCCCATCCTCATCGCATAGCCAATCTAGAATCTAGAATCTATCTCTAATGCTAACGGAACTTCTCAATGGTCTACCCCCTATGCCTAAACCAAGAATGCTACCACCGTGAGGTCCTTACTCATGTATCTCTCATCAATCGTCACAATCAGTCGAGCTCCTTTTGATTAAACCCATGTACAACTAAATCAATTCCGTCTCTCTCTAATAACAACTTCATATTTTCTATGAGTCAACCAGTTCGTAACTGGGACTTGGCACTAAGCCCGGACCAAAGAACGCGTTAGGATTAACCAACATAAGGCTATAGCTCATTGAATAAGTAAAAAGCACATCCGAATAATTAAATTACTAACCGAGTAAATAAATTACTCATTAAATAAATAAAACACTAATTGAATAAATAAATTACTCATTAAATAAATAAATTACTAATTGAGTAAATAAATTGCTAATTGAATAAATAAATTACTAAACAAACAAATAAATAAATTGTGCAATTAGCCAAATGAAGCCGTCCACAACCGGCTTGGGACCCTAACTAAATTTCTCGGATTAAACCGAATTCATCAAGGTGCCAGGGTCACTGACCACACTGGTTTATTCCAACCATCATGCCCACTCGTCAATTCGATGTCGATATCAATTTTTAGGTTCCATCGACTTTCACCATTGATTAGGGTCTACTGGCCTCCAAGGCAAACCGAGGTCAACGATCACACCGGTCAACTCATCCACGTTAATGATCAATCAGGATCATTTGCGACCAATTGCGCATCCAAAAACATTGAATAAATTAACACAATAGAGTATAATAAATTTTAGGACAATTTCCCAAAATTTCTAAAGGTCAACCACTCAGGCCTACTAATTAGGGATTCGCTCGGGTCCCTAAGTCGAAACTAGAATCCTTCGCTCGACAAACTACGGGTACCATCACCTTAATTGCTAGCCGTATGCCCAACCACGCAATTTCCACAAGTCTGCTAAACTAATCCAAAATGCTCAAATCACTCATCATTAAGCGAAATTCGAGCCGAACTTCTAATTGCGCAAATTGTCAATCCAACCATTCCTAGCTGATTATCAAAACCAATTGCAGCCAATAAATCTCAAGTCTGCCCCCAAACTTTCGAATTTACGATTTTACCCTTAAGCTCTAATTTGGCCCTAATTGGCCAAATTTGGTAATTTACCTCCACAATCGTAAAATCGCTCACATAACTCTCACTAGCTACTAACCAAGATTGCTAACATAAATAATTTACCAACTAGCCCTCCAAGTACTCAATTTTGCCAATCTACCCCTAATTGGCCAAAATTACCAAATTGCCCTTACTTCCTCCAAAAGTCGCCGATCAACTCATAATCCTCAAATTAACAACCAATCCACCTCAATCAAGTCTACAATCATCTACTAAAGTGGTGAACGGCCCTAATTAAGGGATAGGATGTCCACTCACTTGGTTTCCTCGCGAATAGGCGGCTCACGGCGAGCTCCGGCGAACTTCCGGTGAGACTCCGGTGGCCAGGGACGTTCCTTGGTGGTGCTGGAAGGTCGAGGAACTCATGAGTGGCTGCGGGTGGCGACAGAATCGCTCGTACACGCCTCAAAGGCGCGCGACCAGCAAGCCCTAAGATTGGATTCGGCGAGCACTAGTTGGTTTAAGACCAAATTCGAGCTAATGGTGCAAAATTGGTGAACCAAACCTATTGGGCTTTGTAGAGGGGACTTACATGAGTCCAATGGTGGTGGTGGCGTCACTTGAGGTGGCCGGAACGGCGAGTAATCGCCAATTGAAGGTGCTGGCCGGAATCTGGGTTCAAGGGGGAGGAGTTGTGCTTTGGAGGTTGATTTCTCTCAAATGGCTCAACACCAAAGGCCGAAATCGGTGCCATTGCGTTCATAAGACTCTCCTCTATCAATTTGAGGTGGTGGGGTGGAGTGGGTGTCGCCGGAGAAGCCACGGTGGCCGGCGAACAGCAAGGGCGGCGGAAACAGGGCACTTGGCTGCTTTGGGGGTGGAATGGGTGATTCTAGACCAAATCAATCCCAACCAAAGTCTAGATTAGGGTAAAGGAGTACCAAAAAATCCAATGGAAGCAACAGCAAAGGCTTTAGATCGAAGGTTTGGGAGAAATCGCGATTTGAAGCTCAGACCAAGAATCTGGAAATTCCAGAAAACAGTTATGGGAAGGCTTCTTTGGGGGCTTCCCGACGGCGAACCAGGTGGAATCATGAGAGGAGGTTGGTATCTATGGAAAGCTGGTTCTTCAAGGATTCCAACGCCGCCAAAGGTGCGTCAAACGGAGGTCGGAGCTGAAAGTTATGGGCTTCCAAAGATGGGGTGTCACTCGAGTCCGAATCTGGAAAAGTTCAAAATCAGAAACACTGTTCCGTGGGGGGCTTCTTTCGGGGCCTCTCAAATGGGATCTAGATGGAATATTTGGATGATATTGGCATCTATGGAAAATAGATGTTACGAGGAAGACAATGGCGCAAACGGCACCCAAAACGGAGGTCGGAGCAAGAAGTTACGGCTCTCCAAAGATGAGGGTTTGCACTGTTCAAACCCAGAAACTGTTTCGTGGAGGCTTCTTTCGGGGCCTCCCGAAGGAAAACCAGGTGGAATTACGGGCTGAGATTGGTGTCTATGGAAAGAGGGTGCTTCAAGCTTTCTAATGGCACCAACAGCACATCAAAAGGAGATTGGAGCCGAAAGTTATGGCCCTCTAAAGATGGGGGTTTCTCCAGTCCGAATCTGGAAAATAAAGAAGAAGAGAGAGGAAGGAGGCGCACGTGGGGAAAAGAGAGAGGGAGAGAGCTGATGAGATGGGGGCTGACTTGTGGGTTATCTACTCAATCAAATAGAGTGGGAGAAGGTCAAAGGGAGAAAGAGAGAGAGAGAGAGAGAGAGAGAGTTGCGTGCAATCAAGGAGAAAGAGAGAGAGAGAGAGAGAGAGAGAGACCGGCGCATGAGGGTGTTGGGCGGTCAATTGTCAACGTTGACCGGTCAACCCATTAAATAATAAAATATTAAAAATAATTAAAAATACTAAAAATTCCTAAAATTCCCGAAAATTATAAAAACCTCCCCAAACCTCAAATTGAAGGTTTTTGGGGCCAAAACGCAATTTATTAATTTTCGAGGGACCGAAACACAATTTTCGAAAATTCAAAATCGTCCGAAACGAAATTTTACGATTTAGTCCGGGAAATTCCCTGGGCCAACGGGCCACAAACTAAACCCATAAATTCGCACAATATGGCCTCGTAAAAGGGGGTCGGAAGCGGGCTGTTACAGAGTCAACTAGAAATTTAAGGACAACTGTTTTGGAAAAATGCGGAAACTGAAATCCAAGGTCTGGGGATTTGATTATACTCACGGAAAGGGTTAGCACTGACCCAACCGTACCTTTTTGACACCATATTTCTCAGCTGAGTCTTGTGGAATTAGTTAAGTCCTTTATTTGGTGTGGTTACATTCACATCTTGAGTCATGCATGTAAGAATCAAAGTACACGCTTGCACATGAGGCAGGAATATCAATTACTATACTATGTGTACAGTATTAGTGCTTTGTTTCCTAACTTTTTAAATTTTTTTGAAGAATAATTTATGTAGCATCCGTGTTTTTTAATATTTACTTAAGTAGGCACCAAGGAAGCAATTAATCATGTTTGACAACATTGTATCTCTATAGCCTTTGAATAAGAAGAGGAGCAAAATCTCCTTATTTTGATTGCAAGCTGCTCGAAACAGCAAAGAGTGAGCCGAGCTCAAGTTAGCAGCTTGATTTGCAGCCTTAATTAGCTCACTTCCTAAAATGCATAATAATCTTTGACACATACATGCATATGCAACTATCGAATCTTTTCAACAGGATGTATGCATAAAAAAACTAATGAGCCCATAATAAAAGTTGAATTAATCTAAAGAACAACTCAACCTTTCTACATGCTAACAAAATTGAAATTAGATGCACAACTTGGTCGGTCACTAGTAAAATTCTCAATTTGGTCTGTTGGAGGATTCGATATTATTATGCCTTTTTTTTTCATTTTGCTGGGTCAACTTGACATTAGATGCACAGGCAACCCTCCTATCTTTGGGGTTGATTTATTGGGTGACATGGAGAGGGAGTAGAGGTAAATCCCTCAAATAGTTTATGATAATTCCAACCGAATTGAAACCGAATCAGCCAATAATCCCGCGGTAGCAGTTCATGTCCATATCACAACACCTTGCGTTAAAAAGTATGATACAGTTTATTTATTTACCACTAGCTATAACTAGCATTGATCCATCATGGAACCATGAAGTGAAATAATTGCGTGAATCATGGTCTATGGACCATATGCAATTACATCCGTTGATTTTTGTGAGGTTCATCTGAAACTTGTATGATTAATGGGGTTGCTAAATCAAGTTTATTTGGACGGAGTACTGGCAAGTCAAACCCAATCCGCCACATTTGAGTTAGGAGACAAAATGAATTGCCCTGGAAAAAAGAAAAAAGATGGACCCGTCTTTTCTCCTTGCTTATGATGTAGTTGTGTCCACTCTCTACTCTTTGTTCAACTCTCGTGAAGGCACAGGAAAAGCATTGAAGTATGTTTTGGTCTGCACATAGCCAAATTGTACAGCAACTTCATGCATTTACACACGCCCAACCTGTTTTGAAAAAACCAAGGGAACTCAGGTTGATATTGTCAAAAAAACACGCAGACACACCTTCAAGAATCAAATGTTCAGAAAATCTCAACTTTGTTGGAATCACTGTGAAGGAGGAACTGCATTTTCTGCACACTTCCGTAGAGAAATCATTTATGAAAGGGACCCATTTTTTACATGTAGCTTGTAAAGCAAAACTCACATTACGAAAGAGATTAAAACATCAGAGACTTGAAATTAAAGAACATACAACAATTCAAGCGTTAGCCTTTGATTTTTTTTGAATAATTAAATCAATTTAAAGTACATATATTTTTAAGGTGACCAATCAAAATTGCCTAAACTATTATATCTAGTTAAACCAGAAGCTGAGAGATTGTTTACCCTTCTACTAGCTATGCGGCATTTCTCTTTAGCTTCGTGCTCGTCTCGTCACAGGATACTTGGCTTTGTGTTGCCATTTGGCGATATAATAACCTTATTACATGTCAGTTCGCACTCCTCTATGCTATTTTCAGTGGCTAATAATAGATAAAGTTAATATTTAAATATCTTTAAATGCTACAAAAGTGTGTTTATCTGGTGTTAAACTTAGTCAAAAAAGTTAATTTAAACTTTGGAAAATTATTGAATTAAACAAAGAATAAAATAGAAATGCATGTTCACTGTATTAAAAATTGAGGTACATCCTGCATTAATCGTCTTCATCCTCCTCCTCTACTATATTTACACAAATTAGTAGCCTTTTATATTTGGCAAGGTCTAATGTGTGTGTAACCAGTGTTATTTTTTCATTGTTCTTTTATTTGCTAGAGGGGAGTCAACTAAAAATTTAAGAAGGACCATAGAGTTGGAATAATGCTAAAATCGAAATTTAAGGTATAGGGATTTGATTATGCTTGCAGAAAGGGTTAGTAGTGACCCAACCATGCCTTTTTTTACACCATATTTCTCACCTGAATCTTTTAACATAGAACTATGTAAGTCGTCTATTTAGTGTCCATTCACATCCTACATGCTCACAAGTGCGGAGAAGTATCAGTCAAAACATTATACATAAATTATTATTGCTCCATTTACGTATTGTTTAAATATTTTGGAAGGACATTGTCTCTAATATCCGCATTTTTTAAATATTTGCACAACTAGGTACTAAGGAAGCATTCAATCATGTTTAATAGTATTACATGTCCATTGCTTTTGAATCAGAAGAGAAGAACACAAATATCTTGTTTTAATGCCCAAGCTACTCGAAGAAGCAAAGAGTGAGCTGAGCTCAAGTTAGCAGCTTGATTTGTATCCCTAATTAACTCACTTCCTAAATGCATAATCATATTTGACACGTCCACTCGTATGTAATTATGGAATCTTTTCAACATGATATATGCATGAAAAATTAAAGAGCCTAGAACAGAAGTTGAACTAATGAGGACAGCTCGACCATTTTATAGACTAAAAAATTGAATTTGTGCTGTCAATAATTATGGGGAATTCCCACAAAAACTTCGCCCAAAAAGGCCCACAAAACAGTTAATACTTAAAAAAAAGAAGCGCCGAATACTTGAAAAGTAAATTAATCCAACATTAATGTGAATGGACATTATTATGATGGAATCGGATATTTGCAAGTTAAAGCGGTAGTCCCCACTTCCCATTCATTGATTGAAGGAGAAGTAAAAGGTGTGGTGGCCAGCGATGCAGAGCTCTCTCTCTCCGCGTTTTCCTCTTTAAAGACTTCTGATCAATAATTTTGTTAATCTGAATGGTTTTTCCACTTATAAAGCAAGGCCACGACTGACTTGCAGGCAAACGCGGAGCGATTTCTCTCCTTTGCTTTTATCGAAGTTGTAACAAAGATCAGACACAGACTTCCCAAGTCACTGGGCAAACTCAATTCGAAGATCCATCCCTCCATCGTCCTTCCATAACGAAGAGAAAGAGGGAGAGAAAAGAGATCGAGATGGCCGCTTCGACAAGCAGTAGCCGAGATGACGGATTGGGGAAGGGCTATGAGGTTTTCCTGAGTTTCAAAGGGTCCGACGCACGTTTAACCATCGCAGATACTCTCTATAATGACCTGATCCGTGCAGGGATCCGCGCCTTCAAAGACGACGAGGAGCTCCGATTTGGTGAAGAGATTGGAGGTGGCCTCTTGCAAGCGATCAATGACTCCAGAATTTACATCCCTATTTTCTCCAAAGACTACGCTTCAAGTAAGTGGTGCCTCCGTGAGCTGGCACGCATAGTGGAGTTATCACAAGATAATAATGAGAAAGTAATCCTCTGTATTTTTTACGATGTGGACGTGGATGATGTCAAACTGAAGACTGAATTATATCAGAAAGCCCTCCAAAAGCACGAGAGCGAATCTGGAAAGGATTTAGCAAGCAGGTGGGAGGAGGCTTTAAAACTGGTTGCCAGAATCACAGGAAGGAACCTAAAAGATCACGGGTAATGTTTGCTTCTCCGTTGACTTTATTTTCTTATCGACAATTTCTTTCTCGTTCCTGGCTGTCCTTCGTTATGTGATGCATAATTGGATTTGACGCAATGAGGGAACCAGAATTTTGCTCAGAGGGCGATGTTTCTTGAACAAATTGACTTTACACTTTTAATGCCAAGTTTTGATAACATTAGTGTTAAGGTATATTAACTTAATTAATTAATCTATAACGACAAGATATCCATGAAGATCTAAGATGTGATAAAATAGCAAGACCATACATGTCTGAAAAATAAAAATAAAAATGTATGAACTTCAATTGCATTCCGTAAATAAAGTTAAGGACTTTTGGTGCAATTTTCCTGACCCCCCCATGCCTATAATGTTTCCCCAAAAAATTAGATTGAGTTTGAAGTTAGATCTTTATCCCTTCGTTATTCTAATGAGAGAAGGGAAGAATCGGACCAAAATAAGAGAGCGCAGGAAGGAGCTTCTTCATGTGTTCTAGGCCATTAATGGTTATAGTTAGTTCATACCTGTTAGTGTTTGATGTACTTAAGATCTTTGTATGCCCTCATCTAAAAGAACATAAAAACGATCTCTGCATGTTTCAGTGGTTCGATCCTCCAGTCTATTTCTGATAACAACAAATCTTGGTTAGTTTGCAAAGGACAGGCTCAGGTTTTGCTGGAGTATCGATCTTGGGCTTTGACGTTCATCGTGGCCGGGCAAAGGCCATAGGCTTCTGCTTCTCTAGTGGCCAATCGTGCATAGGCAAAAACTGCGGCCTTAAACTGAAGTTGCCAATGTACGGAACCCTTTCCGCAAGTTAAAAAGCAAAAAAAATTTTGACTTATCCATCTGGAAAATAAATAAGCAATTTAACAATTCTGATTACAATGAAACATGTAGCTACTCTCTACCAATTCTGGTAGTTTTTCTATAAACCGTAGTCGCTACTCTCCACTTACTTACATCCTCCTTCATTAAGCTTTACTATTTCTGTCCTACATCACTCTTAACATGAACTAGTTTATTCGAAAGGATGTCCTACATAGATCGCCACATTAGCGATTTTCAATAGAAAACAGCCCGAAGAATAATGTTAAACTTTTGTGTAAATTTTAGGACTACATGATTTGGTAATTTTTCTTTGAAATGAAAGAAATGGAATGCGATGGAGGTGCACAACCTGTTCAAACCCAAGTCCCTGCAGCACTATTTAGGGTGACAATATGCCCAGGTGACTCCTCGTCGAAGCCCAATTAGACCCTTAGTCACAAAAAAAAAATACTAGATGAAAGAACCTTGATAGCATTAGCTTTCCATTGTGACTAAGGTCCCTTCCTCTTGGGAAAAGTATGTTTCTCTGGTTTTTCTTTTTTTCAAACGGCTCCCACTTGTTGATGATTTTTTTATTTGGTTGCTTCAAAGCTAGTAACTTCCAACTTGACGATAACCTTCCAATACAATCTAATGCGTGCACGGTTTGCATGTCGTTTTTTCAATCTGAGATTATTACATCTTATGTATGTGGCAGCCTAGATGAACTAAATAGTCTCACAGTCAAAGAGATTTCTAGTCGGTTATGGACAAGATGGAGAGACGTGCCTAATCATTTGGTGGGAATCGAGAAACCAAAGGATGACATTATGAAGAAGTTAGATTTAGGATCTTTTGATGTACGGTATGTTGTGATTTATGGTATGGGTGGAATCGGAAAGACAACACTAGCCGATGCCGTCTTCAGGCAAATCTCCCCTCAATTTCAGGATTGTTGCTTCCTTAAAGATGTTCGAACATGTGATATATTATACTTACAAAAGGAATTGCTATTTGACATTCTCAAACCCAGATATAGAGACTTCCGCAACAATGAAATGGATGACATGATCAAGACAAGGTTTCGTGACAAGAAAGTTCTCATTGTTCTTGATGACATTAACAGTCAGGACCAATTCATGAGACTTGCGGGCAAGCTCAATTGGTTTGGTGATGGTAGTAGAATCATCATAACAACAAGGAATATTGAGTTTTTGGTAACAGAAAGTGAGAATGATAGTGTCCCAACCTCTAATAGTGGACAATTTTCATTCTACGATATGCCGGAGATGAATTCACATGATGCTCTTCAACTTTTTTATGAGCGTGCCTTGGGATGTGTTGAGCCTCCACTTGATTACATGGATATTTCAAATGAAATTATCAGTGTGCTTGGACGACTTCCATTGGCTCTTGATGTGGTAGGCTCCACGCTCCGTGGAAAAAGCCAAAGCACATGGGAAAACGTCCTATGCAAGTTAAACAAGGTGATGAATAAGGATGTGAAGGAGAAGTTAATGATAAGTTATGCAGCATTGGATCCCAATCAACAACAAATTTATCTTGATATCGCATGTTTTTTCATCCACCAAGAGAAAACAATTGCAATTAAGTATTGGGATGCGGTTTTTGGATATTCCACCGAAATTGAAGTGAAGATCCTTGCACGTATGTCTCTGATAAAGATCATCAATAATGATGAACTATGGATGCACGACCAACTTAGAGACCTTGGAAGGGAACTCGTCGATGTGGAAAGCCATGAAATCCATCTAAGGGGTAGCAGATTATGGTCTCCCAAGGATGCCTTTCGTATAGTGCAGAGAAAAATGGTAATGTTCACCTCTAAATGTTTTCTATCTATCTATTAGCATCTTCAAATTTTAATGAGTTTAAGTCAAATTGACATGTACTTACTGATTGCAACCTTTATCTTCTAAGGAACCAAAAACATAGTAGGGCTCAATCTCGGTACACTTGAACCAGTCACATACAGATTTAAACATAAGGAATTTTCAAGGTTGGTCAAGCTTAGGTTCCTTCAATTAGACCATGGAAACTTCGAAGGAGACTTTAAGAATCTTTTTTTTGAGTTAAGATGGCTCTCTTGGAGCAATTGCCCTTCGGAATTCAGAGCTACCAACTTTGGATTGGAGAACCTTGCGATTCTCGAGCTTTTTGGAAGTAACATTACTGAAGACCGGGGAGGATGGTCTCAAATCATGGTATCATCTAATGCATACTTTTGCATTACATTTACTCTTGCTCTTTACTGAACCTCAACTTAATTGCTTTATAGGTGGCAAAACAATTGAAAGTCCTAATACTTGTGGGTTGTCCAGCCCTTAGGGAAACACCAAAATTCTCCTCAATGTCGGGACTTGAGAGATTGATTCTTAGTGGATGCACTGGACTAGAGAAGATTGATGAGTCCATCGGCAATCTACAACATCTTGATCACCTAGTGATAAATGATGTAGATATTGAGTCACTACTAGAGTCCATCGCTGGTCTAAAATCTTTGACAGAGCTAAGAGTAACATCTAAGAGACTCTCAATGTTGCCTAATTTGATTGGTGATTTAGGGAAGCTGAAGCATCTAATCTTGGAATGTAATGAACTTCAAGAGCTTCCTGACTCTATCGGACGATTGGAATCACTACTCAAGCTAGATTTCAGTTATTCAATAATTAGGAAATTACCTTGTTCCATTGGAGACCTAGAGAGGTTGAAAATTTTAAAGATCAACAGTGAGGATTTAGAAATGCTACCAAACTCAATCGGGAGGCTCACGTCATTGGTCGAGTTGGATGTGAGTAGTTCAAGAGTCATGATATTACCTGATTGTATTGGAGATCTCAAAAAATTGAAGATATTTAATCTGTATTGTGGCCACGTGAGTGAACTTCCGAAAAGCATAGGAATGTTACAAAATCTAGAAGTTTTACAGGTCCCGCATTTAGAAGGAGAAATTCCTAGTGAGATTGGAGCACTATCCTCTTTGAAAATTGTAAGCTTATATGAGGGCCGCTTCAAGGGATTGCCGACAACCATCAATCAGCTTACAAAGCTCCAAGAACTTATGTTATGGAAATGTCATTCAATTAAACAGCTGCCAGAGCTTCCTGAGAGTCTAACGGAATTAACCTTTTCATGGGACTCGCTGACCACAATCCCCGACTTCTCAAACCTCTCCAATTTAGTTCATCTTGATGTGGACGGAAACCCAGTGCTGGAAGAACCCCGCATAGAGGGGCTCGAGAGATTACGCGCTCTTAGGCATTTGACTCTGTTGGTCGGAGAAAGGGCGTTGCCTCCAACCGATCTGAGTTCCCTCTCTCAGCTACAATGCCTCAGCGTAACTTATGGTGACTCCCAATCTCTTATCAGTCTTCCATACAGCCTTCAATACTTGACTTTATCGGATGTCCGGTCACCGATCGATTGGTCACTCTTTTCCAACTTGGAGAATTTGTCAAGGCTGTCTATTGAAAGGTATTGGCTAAGGGAGATTCGATTCGAGGTGCTTGGAAATCTACAGAAGTTCAATGCATTGACAATGGATGATTGCCCATTGCTCAAGACGCTGTCCGTTCTGCCTGGTCTGAAGGAGATCGGGAGATCATACCTTTCGAAATTGCCTCAGCTAACTGAGATTCAGGGTTTGGGAGAATTGAAGTCATTGCAGTATTTGTCTATCTGGCACTGCAATTCCATCAAAAGCTTGAACGAATCTGATCTGTCTAATCTACAGAAACTGAAAGAATTGGAATTCTATTTTTGTGAATCGCTGGAGAGGGTGCCTGGCATGCCAAAATCTAGTAGACTCGGTCTATGTGCCTGCCCGAGGTTCAACAGAGATGGATAAGGTATGCATCATTTTGATTCGCAAAGATAGTCGACGAAGGTAAATCCATAGAACTAGTGACGCTTAGGTAGATGGTCCTCCTTTTTTCTATCATCGTGGTTTTGGAACCGCCTCTTGTACTCGTTCATCCTCTTTTCTCTTAGGGAAATCCTTTCTTTATATATATATATCACGAACATGCAATCCTTTTTTTTAGTTGGTTTATGCTGTGCATCGGCATAGTTGGTTTTGTCGTAAAGTAGAGGTGGTTGAGAGTGCTGGTCTCACCTTATGAAGGGTCCTTAATTTCAATCGGGAACAATCATGATTGGTGAGGAACGAAATAGAGGAATTAACTCCTGGTCTACGGAAGAGTGAATTGTTGATACATGTTATGTAGGATGAGTGATTTAGTTACTTCCTTCGTGAAGAATTGGAAGTGCTTTTCTAGTGACATCTGAGCTGAAGTTTAGAAGCCTCAAGTCTCGAGTCACGGTGTGATTTGTGAAGTATCTTTCTCCACTCTAGTATTCAGTCATTTATGCGTGAAATTTGTGCTGGGAGACAGATTGATATTGGAGTAAACTTGTTGATATGGTAAAACCACCATCTCATTGAAGACGAGGTTTAGTTGCATTGAACTGTGCATAATGCAGTTTCTAGTGCTAAGAAAGAGCAACTTTGTGTCGGATTCAAAAATGTCAAAGAGATGTTCTTCGACATGTACCAAAGGGGTAGTAATATGTTATGCTGCTTCATCATAACTGTGACATCATCCAACGTGTTAGTTTTCATTGATAACTGAGATTCGGCAGTTTGGGAGAACTAGGGCTGCAATTCCATCAAAAGCTTAACAAATCTGATCTATGTAATTTACAGAATCCGAAAATATTGGAGTTCATTTGGTGTGAATCACTGGAGAGCGTGTTGGGTGTGCCAAAATTTTGTCAACTCACCCTACTTGACTGCCCGAGGTTCAACTACGATTCAGAAGGTATTTACCATTTGAATAGAGAAGACAGTGGATGATAGTAAAGCCATAGCATTGAGCCTGTCAGATTGCATCTTTTTGCACCTGATTTGCGTGCGTTTAAATTTGCTAAAACTTTTCTTAATTAAAAGATTTAGGCGACTGAATTTTCTAATTTGGTTCCCAAAATTGTCAATATAGAAGCTTCTTATGTGTTATCATTGAAAGAAAAGAATGAACTTAAATATTCCCTTTGACCAATAAAAGTATTCAAATAATGTTTGGTTTACTAAGAAAGTACACAATATTTAGTTTGACAAGAGGTATTTCCAACAATCAACTAACTCAATATTCCCCTACATCATTTCTCTTTGATATTCATTTTCATAAGAGAGTGAAATTACATTTTTCTTCTCTGTTTTGCTATTTGTTCATTCCCTCCCATCTTAGATAACCAAATAGTTGGGAAGGTGTTGCAATTATCTGATAAGGCATTTACATTCTTGAATTCTTATTTGTTGTGCTGATGAAATGCCGTTTTCTTTTTCCTTCGCTGTTTTGAGCCAGCTCTGGGAATTTGATAACTCTGACTGATGGAAGAATTTAAATTAGGTAAACGCAATAACTTGGGTTGCTCCCCTTCGTATCATCTTTGTGCAGTTCCATAGATTTAATAGGGTTATCTGGTGCTGCACAATCAAAGACCACCATCAGCTTTAGTCCACATCCGATGCCAATGTTCAAAGTTGCAATTTTCCAGTATTCCCATTCTCAAAGTTGAAGTTCTACTTCTCCAGCAATAACTATCAGCTATTCTCATCTATTTATGCAGAGTCCTAGAGTGTAGTCAATTATTCATGCTGAAATGTCTTCAGATGTAATGGTGGGAATTCTACATGAGCAAAGTCATTTGTTGGAGAAACTTTTTCTGGCTGACAGTCCTGTTCTACTCAGGCATTCAATGGCTTAATGTGCCAAGTATTAACTTAGCTTTTGTTTGTTGAAGTACTTATTTTCAGTACTGATAATTAGGTTGATCAAAGTACAAAATTTATTTCATAGATCTTGGTAAGTCATACAAGTAGTAGACACGTCGGGAGATTGAAACTTGAAAGATCTGCGACTTTCATATTCTCAAGTGTTCTTCCCACATACTTCACATTCTTGCCGGATGAGGAATTCGTTGCATTGTTAGAAAAAAGAGTTGTTCCTCATATTCAACATATGCATGGATCCTATTATTGTTTTATGATTGTCTTTCCTGATCAAGTATCTGGACTAGCAATACTAATGTGTAGTATGTTCGCAAGTGTCTGTTTTCCATCAAGTGCTTTACTTTTCGTGTAACGTCAATGTCATCTTTTGATGTTAAGCTGTCTAAACCTCTTTTTGCAGGTTGATAATCCAGAGAAGGGAGCTTATGACCAGGCTCTGCGAATGTTCAATGAGATGATGGGATTACCTGAGATTGTGGGGCTTAACTACCTACATTGTTTCCCTGATGCATTCTTGTGAGTGAGCGAGATTATACATGGATTTTGTTCAAGAAAGCTTGGATAATTGCATTGGTATGTCCGAGCTGAGCTTTTGTTTGTTCTTTGTGGTGACTCAGTACACATTTCCTCATCTCTCTCTAGCTCTATCACTGTGCTAAGATGTGGTTGTTTGTTTGCTTGTTAAATGAACCTATTTGATCTCCTTGTCTATCACTCTATGGTAAAATGGCAACCATTGGGCAATGGTAAAGTTTTGCTGAGTGGATGCTTTAATGCCCATTTGTAGCTTCCTTTGGCCAGTGATGTTGTCCTAGATGCTATAGCTCATATGACAGAAGGATTTAGTGGAGCAGTTCTTCAAGCTGTGCTTTTAGATCCACAGCTTCACGTTGTTCACGATCTTCTCAACAGCAGAGAGGCTATCAGCATGGAAAAAAGCCAACTGTAACCAACTGTCTTCTGAAGTCCGTTGCTTCAAAGGCAAGTCCGTTAGTCTCAGGTGGCAAAAGAGAAGACTCCATAGAAGTTCTTTTCATTCGTCGAATTCCATTGTCTCTCCCCAAAACAAGAATTATGTTTTCTCCAATCAGAATTTCACTGAGGATTCTAACAATGGCTTATTGTGCATCTGTTGTAGCTAATTCCTGCAGCGATCTTGTTCTACTATAGAGTATGCGACATTTATAGGGTAATTCAACAAGTCAGTTTTCAATTTTCCAGTCATGAATTTCGACCAACTAGCAGTTGCTGGGGTGATTTCTTTGCATCCGAAAATTGAAGAAATGGGGATAAAAAGATTTCCTTTAGGCAGCAGCTGATAATTGCACAACTTCTTTGGCTTTGAGCACCATATTCAAAGGAGACAATTTTACTCCTCAGCAAGAAAGCGGCCGATGCTGTGGGAGCCCATCTTTAGATCCCCTTCATCTCTTGCTATAATTAGCTTCTGCCCCTACCCGAATGTTGTTCATTTGAGAAACTGCAAAGCTTAACAAATCGTGGTCTCAAGATTCGGCAACGAGGGAAAATGGAAACTTTTGAGCCGAAGTGACGGTAGAACGATCTCTCTGTCAAGTCGAAGTTCGCCATCTATTGTCCAGAAACTCCATATCTCAATGAAATTCTAATGACATCATCTGCCCTATATTGTTCACATTATTTGTTTTCGTTGAATGAAAGGGTTCGATGAACTGTGCTATGATATTTCATGGCGTAGCCCATATAAATTGTCACAATGACTCATTTTGTGAGTGCGTCATTTCTTTTGCTCTGGAACTATTGTCTAATCAGAGTAAACCAAATAAATCATGAACATACAAAGGAATAAGAGCATAAGTGACTGGTAAAAAACGAGGGATGGTGTTATGGACAGACCACTTGCGAGATCACTTATTGAAAATGAATCTTTTTACCTCAAAGTAGCGGCATTTACCATCTAAAAGATATTTATTCCAAACATCACTTATTTTTACTACATTAGTGAGTAACCCATTATTAAGTAAAAAATTAGCCAGTTGAGATTACCTTTTTTTCTTATTGATTGTGAGAGAAAATTTCACAAAATCCTATCATTAAAGAACACGATAACATTACACCTATTAGCTGGCAACTACAGTTGCAGCCACGCTTTTACTGTCCTCTAGAGTGTAAGACATTGTACATTACACCAGTCTAATTTTTCACTCGTGAACAGGATTAAGGACATAGATCAAGTCTTAACACAAAAACGATCTAGACCTTGTCCATCGAAAACAAAAGGAAAGGAAGAACACTTGCAAAAGGGAAGCATGAGAAATGAAAAATACAAAGACAGCTAAACGATAGATGGGGGAAATTTACTTGAATTGAGATCAATGCTTATAAGCGGGGCCTGCCTTTGGGTTGCTCTCTGGTCCCTGAGCAAAAAGCACAAATATGTATATGCTACATTTCTGTAGATCTAAACAGGAGGAATGCAAAAACAAGGGAACATGAGTTCAACAAAAAACATTTACCAAATGGTAAGCAGGAGAATAATAATGAAATGAAAACAAGGTGAAAGAGCAATATGGACAAACAGAGCTAAGCAAACAACCTTGTGGTAGGAGAAATAGGAACCATCCTTTCCACTTGGTCAGCCCATTGAAGACCTCTTCTATTGTGAAGTTCTTGTATTTTAACATCCATCTGGGATCACCCCAATATGCCAAAAGGGTTTTCTAATAAAAACCGGGTGCAACAACTAGAAGTTGAGGACATCCGAATACTAAGCAGATAGTTTCCGACAGAAGTCAGGACGCAGTTGACTCACATACAGTAGATTATGCGCAGGCGCATTTTTCTCTAAGCTTAAAGTCAAAGTCCTATCGTCGCTAAAACTAACATCCTTGTAGCTTCTGCCTAAAGGGCAGATTCAAAACCAGACCCGTTTCACAATATGGAATCTGGAAATGCTGGAAAGAAGTAAACCGTGAAAATATAGCCGAATGGGAAAATGCAAAAAATAAGGATGAAGCCGATAGTGGAAATTGCCCAAATGTCCAGAATGGGCGATACAGAGTGAAGCAATGAAGATGAAGATATGCCTGAAACAATAACTTGTCAGGAATTGAAATACATAATGAAATGAGATCTGAATAAGAAGAGAAAATTAGTAGATCAATTAAAAATTTTAACAAAAACCCAGGAGATCATCAGACAAACTACGCAATCGAGCCTCCGAAAGGAAGGACATTTGCAGCCAGAAGTACTAGAGGCTCCCAGGAAGTACAATAGGTTTACTCGCAAGTGGGCTTAAAATGATTATTTGACATGCTGTCTTTTCTTGTGGATTAGTTATAATAATCAACAAATATATTGATAAAGCCGAAAATATTATGGCCAGTAAATTATTTCATTACTTATTTAAACCCAACCAAATTTTACGATTCTTTCTTGTTTACCTAACCTGGCTCACTCATTTGATAGATCTAATTATCGATTCGTATATAACTAGTAAATGTGCTCAGTTTATTGGAATTGAAACAAATCCGTTGCTTAATTTAAGATCTCCTTATACTCTTGTGCAATCTAATGTCATTTAATTTTGATTGGACTATAAAGCAAACATGTGTAATTTATGTGTCTAACCTACTCATTCAGTGACCAAACAAGCTAGGGAGATCTTCCAAATGTCATCATCATCAACTCCTTCCATTAAACTCCTTGACAGCAATTCTGAAGAGAAAAGCCTAAATTTGTTGAAGCAAAGCAAATTCTTACACATCGTGTCTGGTGAATTGGAGATAGGACCGAATCCTTCATTTCCTTTTTGTCTTTAGTTCAACGTTTCAAGAAAACAAATCACGGTGATCAAGCAACTGAAGAATTTATGTAGGTCGAGCTCAGTAATTGGACTTGTTGTCGAACAAGACATTCATTCCACGCTCTATTTGTATTTCGCTTAAAATAAATGATTCAAAAAATATTTTTCTAAAAGCAATTATTTATATTATTTGAAATAATTAGTCACTGGAAAACATTTTTAACATCTATAAAAATTTGTATTCTAATATTTTTGTGGGCAATACAAATATTTTTCGTGCACTCATTTATGTAAGTGATAGAAACGACCTATGTACAATGATTGCAATCTTGTTGATCTTAATAAAATGAGAAGGCGAAGACAAAGGAGTATGAATTTCAAGGGAAATGGTTGATGAGTTCGTTATTCAAATTCTTCTTTTACTTCGTTGCATTTCAATGTCTATTAATATTCGACAGCATAAAAAAAATTGTCTATGAATATGGATGCCATATGAAGAAAGCCAAGACACCAACAAGAGGAGCATTAATATACGTTGTTGGCTCCAAATGTGCAAAATCCACTCTAGAATCATTGTACCGATCCTCGATGTCCGGCCCTCCGACGATGGCCCCTGTCAGCAGGTTTGGATTCGGCCTGCTGCTCTCGAAGTACGGCGTCCTGTCCTGGCAACCAATCTGTTGTGGGTGTTGATCTTGGGATGGCAAGGAAGAGCCTCTGTGATGGATCTTTTCAGGGAATTTCCTGCCGTATCCCACCATGTACGACATGTTCATAGGGTTGCTTCCTAATATATAGTCCACCTGCCAAAAGGAACGACCGAATATAGATATAATGAATTTTCGTAAAATTACTCTCTTTCTAGTCTTTGATTTTGTCGAGCATAGTTGACGAGCTTGTGCACCAGTCTTGTGACCTCACATGCTTTGATTCGATCGCAACCTGCAATTGAAAGAATGAGCGAGAGATGTACCTGGCCTCTAGCTACTTCAATGAGCCTGACCGGATGAGCCTTTACATCGCCGCATTGAACGACCCGTTTGGCAAGGTTCACGAAGCGAGCATATACGATAAGAAGAAAGGACAGAGCAGTAGTGTGCTGCAGGTTGCTCCCTCCTGGCTTGAATAGGGGCCCCCCTTGAATGAGTTGACAGATTTAAGCGACAGTTGCTCACTCAAGGATGAAATGAAAATGTGTAGGCATACGCAACTTTGACCGTCGGGTCAAGAATTACAGCAGTGAAGGTCACTAAATGCGAAGTCACTACTTGCTGTTCATCGATAAGATCAGCAAAAATTAGAGAAGAAACGTGAACCTGGAGTGTGAGAAATACCAGCGGAGTAGTTGACTGAATTGGTTGGCGATTCAGGCAAAACCGAGCACACAAACCTGTCAGCATTGAGTGTGAAGAGATCTGCCTTGTGATTATCCTTCATGACAATCTGCACCACAAACGGCGGGAAGCAAAAAGCAATGCATAAGAATGAAATCCATGGAGCTTTTCCCTGGGTAATTTTTTAATAGAGGCGACAAACTGAAGATTTAAACAGATGACCTCAGAAGCGAGGACATTGATACCGGCGTTCTTCGTGTCCCACCCAAACTCGGCAAAGTTACCACCTCCATTAGGAAGGGAGTCCAAGGTTCTGAGCTTCAAGTCCAGAATATGTACGTTTTCCGTGACGTAATTCCAGTAATTAGGTGCCTTGGTCGCCTTGAACAACCATGATGCTGCCCAAATCAACTCGTCCTGTGATTTTGAAGCGAGCCTTTCGAAATTAAAACTCTTTGATAGGTCATGCTTTAGAAAGTTCGGGGATAAAGGAAATATAAACTATGACATTACACGTACGTAGATTATGTAGAAAAATTCGAGTGTTTTACTAACTGGCGTACCTCGTAGCCGCTGAAATCACAGTAGAATGGGCACACCCATCGTCCAAGGCTCTTGCTGTACGACCCCCTGTGCTTATCCGCAAACTCAAACACCTGAAACATGCATCGCATGTATAAATTCGTTTTCCAAGACTATGCTTCTACAACTCAGGAAGTTGATACTCGGTGACTTACAGTTTTAGCCCGACTTAGGAGCACGGCCGAATAGTAAGGATCGACCGGCTTAAAAACCAGCAAAGCAGCGGCCAAAGCAGTGGCCATCACGGCTGAAACTTCCGAGCCAGGGAGCTGTGCACTCACATTATAAGTGGTCCGAGCGGTGTCCATGTCCTCTGGCCTCTCCCAGCAGTTGTCGTCATCGTAAGGGTCTCTGACTTGTACAAACACGACCCCAGGCACGCTTGTGGCCTTGAGGAAGTAGTCGGTCGCCCAGCGGATCGCATCGAGTGCGGGTGGGAGATCCAGGCCCATTTGCCTCCCGAACTCTAATACGCTCCAAGCGAGCATTGTGGTGGACCATGCCATTGGGAAGTTGAATTTGACGTTGTCGCCGGCATTGTAGTAACCGCCCACCAAATCAACCTGCGAGACAGATTGAATGTATACGGTGACAAATCCCGCGAGATACTCCACCTGATCATTCTAAAATAAGCGCACTTTTTTCCCAAGAAATCATAATTACATCAAACATGCCATATTGAGGAGAGGAATGCAAATATGCGCAGCGCAACTTTTGCTTAGCTATACCCTTCACGCGAGAAGAACGACTCAACCAACCTAAAGACTGCAGTGACAACGCATGAAAAGTGCAGGGGGATGGACAGATTTCCTTCCAGGTAGAGATGAGAAGCCTCCCCCAATACAACGAGCTCAAAAATGAAATCTTGAACCATTTGATGCGATGATAAGTTAGCCAAGACAGCATAACCATTGAGATGGCCAAGTTAAAATGGTTGATGAGCTTCCTCATCCATTAATGGGAGGATCCTCTATGACCACTTGATTAAGATGTAGAATATTTGAAGCTTTTCTCTGCAAGAAAATTGAAATTGGTGATCAGTTGTCTGGATTTTCTATTCTGCATATTGATGGCATTGATTTTGTCAGCAAAATGTAGAGATCTTGAATTTTTTAGAGTTGGCAATTAGAAGGCAGAACCTTGCCTTCTATTTTACGATGAATTTGATTCCATGGCTCCAAAGAGGGGGCATGATAGTATGGGGTCACTAACAATGTCATAAATCAAGTTAGTTCTTGCATTCAATAGCACATATGAGGTGGTCATATGAAATCTATTTAATGGTATGACTCACTGCTGGTACATTATGTGTTTGGTGCAATTTTTCCCTGAATTAAATAGATAGCGTTGTTGTTTCAACCAGTGTGTTTGTGTTTGCGGAAACAGAGTAATAATTTCGTATTAAATGATGACAAATAGTACTCTCTTCCAATATCACACTAATTGTCAACTGCCATTCGAAATTGGATGGCCATTATGAATGCTTTGACAAACATTTTCTACAAAGCACTTCATATGGATACTATATAATAACCTTCTAATCAGACTATAAAATGCTAGACATGACTTTTCCTTGATTCAGAATTATTTAGCTTTGGGTACATATAGTGTTAAATAAACTACATATGTATAAAAAAGAAGGTGACAAAAGATGGGATTGCATGAATTTACTTTTCAGTTACTGAAGTAGCCTACAACAAGAAGTGTATTATGCTGGTTTTGAGCCTCTACAACGGCATCAATTGATATGTTGGTCGTTTGGGTCTTGTGACATCAAGCATATGCAATTTCTCAGTCATCCTAACATGCTGCACGAGGTGCATATGTTATTATTATTTTTTTGTTGTGTTCTTGGCTTGAGCTACTTGTTGGCCGCGACCGAGACGGCCACGGCTCGCCCTAGGATCGACGTAGCTCAGCAATAGAACGATTCAGCCAATGAAAGTTGAGTTACATACTTGTTTTGGAATCCATCGTCGTTTCGGGGCCGTTGTCGACGATCCACGAGCTCTCGGTCGATCCACGAGCTCTCGGTCTTCCCCTCTATGACCCACCGGATCACTGGCTCAATGAGGCTGCCTCTCGCGGTCCGTTTACCGAATGGACGCCTTATGCGAGTTCAGAGAGAATTTTGTGCGTCTGGGCTAGAGGAGGGACTCTGAGCGCTATTTATAGAGTTTTGAGCCGGGCCCTCTCATTACGGGCCGGGCCGAACTCGGCCCACACAAGCCAGTTCCATATTAGACTTAATTGAGAATCTTGATATCCGACTTTATTAGACCAAACCCGTTAATCGGTTTTACAATATCAATTAATACAAGTCCACAATTAGGAATAACATTACATTCTCCCACTTGGACTGTATTAATTGAAACTGTACTTTATGTGCGCACCTTTATGTTGGTCTAGGGATTTATTCTCAATTGTCAATCCGATCCCATAGAGTCTCAAACACCGAATCATGGCGGTAACTGCATTGACACAACGCCGAGCCTTCCATGGTCACAAATGTTCTTAACTCTACTGATATGGATTCAATATGGTTGTGTGGCAAATAGATAACACCTCACATAGAGTAATACTTTATGTGTCATCTATTTTGTTAGTCACAATTCTCTCTCCTTATGCGTCACAGAACCTTATGTGCCACAAGAGAATAACTTTATGGTTCCAACGAACCTGTATATATATGTCTCACTTTACAGTTAACTTGTCTTTATGTGCAACAAGACATATCTTTAAGGCTAATAACTGTAGACCCCAGCCTTTACTCAAGGTTTACACATACCTCAAGATTTTGTCTTACATATGTATTCAACAACACATTCAGAAAAAATACTTCATTGAATGCAAAATTGATACATACGAAAATGTTACAAAATGTAACAACACAGATGTAAACTTTATTAGAGCATAAACCGAAAAGCAACTCCCACTAAACAACAGCATCCCATGATGTTCCTAAGCCCATGCTAACGACATGCCGTTCAAAAACACAAGGACTAAGACCTTTAGTTAGTGGATCTGCAACCATATCATCTGTGTAAATATGCTCTACTTTAACGTCACCCTTCTCAACCATCTCTTTTATGGTCAAATACTTGACCTCCATGTGTTTGCACCCCTTTAGACCTTTATTGTTGTTGCTAAACGATACCGCAGAATCGTTGTCACAATACAACTGAATAGGTGCATCCACAAAGTCAAATACAACCAAATCCCTAATGAGGTTTCGGAGCCAAACTGCTTGAGAAGCTGCCCAATAGCATCCCACTATCTCTGACTGCATGGTAGAGGATGTCATGTTCTGATGCTTCTGACTCTTCCATGATACTGCACCTCCTGCTAACTTGAAGATGTATCCGTATGTCGACTTCGATTCGTCCTTACAACCAGCAAAGTCTGAATCCGCATACCCTACTAGCTGCAGGTCCCGAACATGTCTGTAAATCAGCATATAATCTCTTGTCCTCTTTAGTACCTTAGAACTTTCTTGGCAGCAACCCAGTGATCGTGTCCTGGATTTGACTGATATCTGCCTAGAAGTCCAGTTACATAAGCAATGTCTGGTCTAGTGCAAACTTGAGCATACATAATGCTTCCAAGTGCACTAGCATAAGGTACATTCTTCATTTGGGCTTTCTCAACAACTGTATGAGGGCATTGTAACTGACTCAGTTTGTCACCTTTACATACAGGAGCAAGTCCTGGCTTGCAGTCCTGCATACCGAATCTTTCTAGAATACGATCTACATATGCCCTCTGAGACAAGCCCAATACTCGGCTAGAACGATCTCTAAGGATCTCAATGCCTAGGACAAAAGATGCCTCACCAAGGTCCTTCATGTCGAAATTACTTGATAACATCTGTTTTGTCTCGTGCAGTAATGCAAGATCACTACTCGCCAACAAGATGTCGTCGACATAAAGTATGAGAAAAATAAATTTTCTCCCACTGACCTTGCAGTATATACACTGATCCAGTCTGTTCTCTACAAATCCGAATGAAGTGACAATACTATGAAACTTCAGGTACCATTGTCTAGAAGCCTGTTTAAGACCATAAATAGACTTTTTCAGTCTACATACAAGCTCTCCTGAATCACCTGCTGCAAAACCTTCGGGTTGTACCATATAGACCTCCTCATTAAGGTTTCCATTAAGAAATGCAGTTTTGACATCCATCTGGTGTAACTCCATATCCAAATGAGCTACTAATGCCATTATCACTCTGAAAGAGTCCTTAGAAGAGACTGGAGAAAATGTTTCTTCATAGTCTATTCCCTCTCTCTGAGTGAACCCCTTGGCTACCAGTCTGGCTTTAAACTTCTCAATCTTTCCCTTGGAATCCCTTCTTGGTCTTATATACCCATTTGCAGCCGATGGGCTTGTATCTTTCAGGCAATCCAACAAGTTCCCATACTCCATTATGTTTCATAGACTGCATCTCGTCTTTCATCGCATCCAACCAAAATTCTGATTGACGACAAGAGACTGCATCCGCATAAGTCACTGGATCAACATCACAGCCGATATCGTAATCTTGCTCTCCGAGATAGACTAAATAATCCGGTGGAATAGCTGATCGTCTCTCCCTACTAGATTTCCTGAGTGGAGCCACCACAGCTTCATCTTGAGTCTGAGAGGTTTGAGGAACTTCATCAGGAACTGTTTCAGCAACAGGATCCTGAACCTCAACAGGCTCAACTTGTGGTAAAGGAGGCTCCATAACTGTCTGTGCAGGTAGAGAAAACGACACAACTGTCCCTATCGGACTGATTTCCTCAGTAGTCTGTGAGCTACTGCCTTTTTCGGCTACGTCAAGTTCCAGAAACTTTGCCGTCTGCGATTCTACAATTCTTGTACCTCCACTGGGATTGTAGAATCGATATCCTTTAGAATGATCTGGATAGGATACAAAATAACACCGAGTGGTTCTAGGGTCCAACTTGCTCAATGTTGGATTGTACAACCTTACTTCTGCAGGACAACCCCAGACTTTCAGATGGTTTAGGCTAGGTTTTCTTTCAGTCCACAGCTCGAAAGGAGTCAATGGAACTGCTTTGGTAGGAACTCGGTTCAATATGTAGAGGGCTGTTTTCAAAGCTTTACCCCATAGGAAATCCGGTAAATTGGTCCTACTGGTCATACTCCTCACCATTTCCATTAGGGTGCGATTGCGCCTTTCGGCTACACCATTCTGTTCAGGACTTCCAGGCATAGTAAACTGAGCTACTATCCCAGAATCTTCTAAGTACTTGGCAAATGGCCCTTTAAGCTGTCCAGCATCGCCATGCTTGCCATAATACTCACCACCTCGGTCTGATCTCACAACCTTTATGACTTTTCCCAGCTGTTTCTCGACTTCAGTCCGAAAAATCTTGAACTTGTCAAGAGACTCAGACTTTTCTTTAATCAAGTACAGATAACCATATCGGGATTTGTCATCTATAAATGTGATGAAATAAAAATTTCTACACACGGTTGCTGTATAGGGTCCGCTAATATCTGTATGAATCACTTCTAATAGATCATTACTATGGACTGCAGTTTTCTTCTTTATTTTGGTCATCTTACCCCTACAGCAGTCTACGCAAGTCTCTAGGTCATTTTTAAGAGAAGGTAGGATGCCAACCTTTATCAGCCTATCCACTCTTTCCTTAGAGATGTGACCCAAACGTTTATGCCACAATGCGTAAGACTGTTCCTTAGATAGAGGTCTTTTGGAAACAACTTTTTCAGCTGTATAAGCGACGTATATATCCGTAGGAGTCAAACATAATCTGTACAATCCATTGGACATATTGCAGCACCCAACCTTATTTGAATTAAAAAACATAGTAACAACACTATTCTTTAATTCAAAAGAGTAGCCACACTTGTCCAAACATGATGCGGAAACTAAGTTCCGCCTGAAGGAAGGTACATAAAATGTATTCCTTAATGTCAATCTAAAACCAGAGTCTAGATTCAAAATGACGTCTCCCACGAATACGACGTCGACTTGGTTATTGTTTCCAACTGTGAGCTTCGATTCATCCTGATTTGGCTTCCTCCGGTTTATGAATCCCTGTATGGTGAACGCAACATGATTATTTGCACCACTATCGAGCCACCACGAACTGGATGGGGCTTCAGATAGGTTGGATTCAAAAACCAAAGCCAAAGAATCGTTACCAGTTTGCTCACGCTTAGACAACCAAGCTTTATATTTGTTGCAGTCCTTCTTTATGTGACCTTTCTTCTTGCAAAAGAAGCATAGTCCACTATTCTTAGAAGATGATGATTTATTGGGACCTAGATTTTCGGTCTGACCGGTGGCAGAATGACTAGTCGTTGGTTGAGTTCCTTTACGAGTACGACCTTTAAACTTTTTCCCTTTCTTCTGGCTAGAACCAGAGGTAAGCAGGGCCAGATGCCCTTTCTCCTTCCTTAGTTTCTCTTCCTCAGCTACAACCCTAGAAATTAGGTCATTAACTGACCAGGTTTCATCTTGAGAGTTGTAGTTGGTTTTGATCATGCCAAAATCAGGTGGGAGAGTGTTTAGTGCCTGATGCACTATGCATGTATCAGGAATGGTGACATTTAGGACTGTGAGTTTGGACTGTAGGTCTACCATCCTAAGGATATAATCCCTAACCCCTCCAGAACCATCATATTTCATATTGTAAAGTACTTGCAAATATGTCCCTATCTCAGCATTAGGCGACACACGGTTTCTAGCTTCTAAGGCTTCCATCAACTCTTTAGCAGTGTACTCAGCAGACAGGCCACTTTTCAAATGTTCCTGAATGGTTCGTCTCATAGACAACAGACAAATCCTATTGCTCTTTTCCCAGGCTAAGAACAATGCCTTCTGCGATTCAGTACTATCAGTAGTCAGATCTGCTGGCCTATCCCCACTAAGGGCAGTATGAACATCAGCCAGCTCCATCCCAAACATGAAATCCTCTTTCCATTTCTTAAAATTTGACCCCGTAAGAACCTCAATGGTAATCGAATTACCATTTACAGAAAAGGTGACTGGATAACAAGCAATGAAAACAATCAGCATAATGTGAGTAATGTGTAACTTGAAACCGTATAAGTACACATTATTAGAGCTACAAACATCATCATGCAAACACCTTTGGGCAGAATACAAGACATGCAGTTGTACACTCTACACATGTCAGCGATTATGAGAATATATTCCAAATCTTCGCAAATTCATCACCTCTGGGTGTCTGAATCACTAGGACCAGTCAAAACTCAACCTTATGCTGCGCATGCAAACCTCCATGAACAAATATGCAATCACCCCCTTTGGAAGTATGACGACACATTAGAACAGGAGACATCCTTAAACAGTACAAGACTGATATTTCTCAAATCTAACCAGGTGTGCCACTTTGGCGGTCACTCCCTAATCAAACTCTTGAAACTCTCTCATACCAGGGATATTATACTTTATACTCACATTCATCTTATACATAGATTTTAGACTTGATGACAGGGGCAATGTCACTAAAATCACGTGTCATGCCAATTACATTGCTCAATTTATTGATACATGTTAAACCTTATACATGCAATAAACAAAATAATGTCTACTAATCATATGTGATGAAGCACATGTGAGCTAATATAAGTATTTCAAGAAACTATATAGAAATACTCGAGAAAATGCCAAGAAGCACCAAAACAAACATCCACATATGGCTTTATATGCATTTTCACATTTATAAAAGCATCAAACATGCATAATAAATTTATCACATGAAAATAGACATTCATACGGACACAACGGCGCAAACCACGCTCAAAACGGAGTCCGGATGAGCTCAAACGAGCTCCCCGAAGTTTGGTTCGCGTGCAGGTCCGCGAACCGGTCTGACCGGTTGGACCGCTCGGTCTGACCCGGTCGGACCGGTCAACGGTCCGGTCAACCGGTCCGGACGGTCAACGAATTGACCGGGTCAACGGGCCGGGTCAGGTCGGGAGTCCCGGGTCGGGTCGGGTCGCCGGTTGGATTGGATCGGGTCAGGAGGCACGGGTCGGGTCGGCAGTCTGGCGGGGTGACGTCAGCTGACCGTCACCCAGCCACGCCGCAACCGGGTGACGTCAGCTGAGGGCTGTGCGCTTGACAGCTGGCGCGGCATTTAATGCCGCGCCCAGCAGGCGCACGTGCAGCGCCACAGCTGGCGCTGACGTCAGCTGACGTCAGCCCAGCTGTGGGCTGACTTGCGCCCCAAGCGCACGTGTGGGCGCGCGTGGGCCACGCCGGCGGCGCGTGGCCTCGCCGTCCAGCACGCGTGCGGCGCGTGCCGCCTCCTCCGGCCACCAACGGTGGCCCGCGACCACTCGAAACGCTCGGAATCGCGAGCCCAACGCATTCATCCAATAAAAAACAACTTTCATCCGTCACAAAATGTGAAAAAAGACTGAGAACCCTTAGATTCTAAAACCGAGCTACGGCGGCTCTGATACCACTTGTTGGCCGCGACCGAGACGGCCACGGCTCGCCCTAGGATCGACGTAGCTCAGCAATAGAACGATTCAGCCAATGAAAGTTGAGTTACATACTTGTTTTGGAATCCATCGTCGTTTCGGGGCCGTTGTCGACGATCCACGAGCTCACGGTCGATCCACGAGCTCTCGGTCTTCCCCTCTATGACCCACCGGAACACTGGCTCAATGAGGCTGCCTCTCGCGGTCCGTTTACCGAATGGACGCCTTATGCGAATTCAGAGAGAATTTTTGTGCGTCTGGGCTAGAGGAGGGACTTTGAGCACTATTTATAGAGTTTTGAGCCGGGCCCTCTCATTACGGGCCGGGCCGAACTCGGCCCACACAAGCCAGTTCCATATTAGACTTAATTGAGAATCTTAATATCCGACTTTATTAGACCAAACCCGTTAATCGGTTTTACAATATCAATTAATACAAGTCCACAATTAGGAATAACATTACAGCTTTCCCTTTCGAATTCTAAGACTGGATGCCCCTTTTCCCTCCCTGCCTCTATAATAGTAAAGAATAAAGATAACCGATGCTTTCACCTTATACCATCTCGGCCTCACTGCACTCCAGTGGTTTGGTTGAGCAATTTCAACAATATAGAAGTACTGTCACGGAAAATTTTGCACGAGATCCGGTAATTTCTTTCTGGATATGCATAGTTCCATACCTAATAAAACAATCTGATAGCATTGGCATTTTTATGTCTTCGCGAAGTTAGATCGCAGCTTTGTTGGAAGATTTTCTGATCGAGGGAAGGCAGAATGCCTTCTGAAAATGATGTAAGGTCAGCCCTAAACAAGAACTATTCTCACGTGTCACGAAAATTAATTCCTAGAAGCATAAGAACAGAATTATTACGCTGCTTTGTACATTAATTTGATGAAAGATGGTCCGTGCGTGAATGCCTTCTGAAAATGATGTAAGGTCAGCCCTAAACAAGAACTATTCTCACGTGTCACGAAAATTAATTCCTAGAAGCATAAGAACAGAATTATTACGCTGCTTTGTACATGAATTTGATGAAAGATGGTCCGTGCGTGGATATTCCACAAACACCATGTGTAAGAGCGTTTCCGCAAATGTTCGTGGCAACTCTCGTATCAATCGACAGACCCTACAAGTATTATAGAAGGAAGAAAAATGCCCTTGTATCTTCGGAACGGAGCAATGTTAGATATTTTGCCAAAAGGAGAGTCCAAAGAGGAAAAGGGTGTATGCAGGGCTAATTAGAACGCTCCCCCGGCTAATATTTCCCTCTGTTTCCCAAAGAACATGATTGATCGTTTCTGGGTTTACGAAGAAGATGACCACCGAGGTTAACTGCTTCTGCTCATCTTCAGGTACCACGTGACTGGACGTTACCTCTGTACCTTAAAGAACTGCTTTTGCAGTTCCAGTTGGATCCAGTATATGTATGTATACACGTAAGAAATTAGACAGTGCTAAGGAAATTGAGTTGACGACGTAACGTCCAACTTGCTAGATCAGAAATTAAATGTGAATGAATAATCCGAACCCAAAAAATTCACGTTATATCTTTAGATAATTTGTCTCCGCCATTGGTACCTAACGCCACAATTGCCATTCCAATAAGAAATCTTTTTGTTTTTGGGTAAATACTATTCCAATAAGAAATTTTCGAACTCAACTTTCAGAATAATTGCACAAAACGATGATGACGATGAAAAAAAGAATGACAAAAAACTGAATGCGAAAAAAGAAATTGAGGCAGTCAATGTTGTATTTATAAGCAGTGAAACACTAAAAATGAGGAGTCATAAATCTGTATAAATATATGTTTAAAGAAAAAACTTCCAATCAAACATATCAATTTGCATTGTGTCTATTCGGATAAGAACAAACTTTCAAACTTCGTGATTTGGAGACCAAAGTCCCAACAGTTCCTCATACAGATGTTCTGTTTTTGTCCCGATTTTCTGCAACTCTCTATATCGTTCATTCACAGGAGAAGCGCAAAAACCTGAGTTCTTATTTGAGCCCATGAATTATGGACCCTCGGCTTTAAAATGCCATTGGAGGCCCGACGAGAGACCCAGCGGTTAGTCCATCGAGAGGTGCTTAGCAGAAATCCAAATGATACTGAGCGAGCAAATGGGCCCGAAGCACAGAGAAGCTATTTTATGTCTAACGTGTATCGTGTCCGATCTGTTCAAACGAAAGGACGGCAATATCAGTTAGCTCTTCACTGTTAGCATGTGCCATGCGATATATGCATACGGTACTTTGTTATAACACATTCAAGTTGGTCGATCCGATGAAGAATTTGATCCGCATGTGGATGTCGCTCCATTGCAGAACAAAGTTTCTGGGTCTTGAACAAGACCGTATCATGCAACATATGGCGCACAATGGAACTATGCATATCATGCAACATATGTTACCATCTGCTGCCTAGATAGGCCAAGTTGATGATACGTATCATGAAGTAACAAAAACAACATCGATAATTTGCCGATACCAAACGAAGAAGAAAAATAAAAAGATATTTCGCAATGCTTGCTTTACATCCTCTGAACACCATACTATGTAAAAAAAAATTGAGTTCAATTAACATATATACCGAATTACAGTCATGATTCGTTAACAGGACCAGATATTATGGTCCAGGACTTGCAAATGATGGAGAAACCTGTCAACCCACAATGCCTCGATCATTTCTATAGCTTAGCTTGAATGCTATGACACCATCATAAATTCTCTTAACGAAATCCTGAAACCGCGTGTTTGCTGAAGTTGAACTCTGGACAGGTTGGCGAATTGGATTCTGGGCCACTTTTCAGCGAGTTTCTGCTAGTCTGCGACTCATTAATGGTTGTTGTGGAGTGCACGAGAGTGCACGGACGTGTTATTTGTTTAGTGTAAAAAGTCTCGAGTCATCCGCTTAAACCAACGCAGCTAACCTTCCACACAAGCCTTGATAGAACCGAACGGTTAGTCATCCTTTCTTCTCCTGCTCTTTCAAGTTTCAAGGGCACTTGTTATATGTTGATCCCACTTCGTGGCGTCGTGGATCAGCTATAGAACTGGAGGAAATCAATGGGGTGGCGAAGTATATTGTGCAGATTCCTGCCATGAGCAGAATATCCCCGTGGAGTTCCTCACCTTACCATATTCAACGGTCGGGGTTACTTTCCAGTCGCTCAATGTGAATTTTACATTCACAACGCAGGGAATGAACTGCATGCAATATGGCTAAATCTATATATTCGTCTAAATCCAGAATGAATCGGGTACGAGTAATTAAAGTTGCTTATAATGTCTCCGTTCAAAAGGAGAAAGATAAATCGTGCTTAACATCTATGCAACCGCATGGCTAAAATCTTCAGTAGTCAATATATTGCCTACAAGTGCCTAATTCAGAAACACGATGAACGCATTAAGTTAGTGGAGATGATTCATAAGCGAATCGAGGAAAACAAGGATCCATGTGGGGACTTGTTCTGATGATAGGCAGCCAATGTGTGTTGTATTGCGCTGACTAAAGGAACGAGTTGAGTTATCCTCGGTTCACTCCTCGACTGTATCTCCCACCTTGAGAGTGCATAGCTCGGTTCGAAGATCCTTAAAAATCTTCAACTACTCACGCCACAATCCACGCATGCTTATAACCATGAAAAGATAAAAGTTGATCTGCTGTATTCGCATGATTTGATATCTTTCCTAATTTAATCATGTGATTTAAAGAAGAACTCATAGTTGGCGCTTGGTGCTGTTCCCCCTTCCTTGGGTCTCCGGCTCATCTCCCCGCCAAAACTCGTCAACAGATGAGGGGCAAACAAAGACCGAGTCTCGCTCGGCAGATCAATCAAGAGTCGCCGGAACTTCAACGGCTCTTTGGGTGGTGTGTTCGAGTTCAGAATCGCTTCCGATCTGCGCTTCCTCGGTGCAGGCGGGCACTCAGTGAGCGCTGGTATCTTGCTATCCGCGGACGTGGGAGTCTTGAAACCTCCCTCACAGTCTTCTCCGTCGCCATTGCCGTCAACGTTGAATTCTTGACTGATCTTCGACGGCAGTTTGATCACCAACGAGGGCACGTCGATCACCGCAGGACCGCACCCATCAGGCTTCTTTGCCTCCTCGGTAGGCGCGACTTCCGAGGAGTCGGAGGGTCTCGAGGCGTTCGGATCGCCCTCGGGAAGACCGGAAGACACTTCGGAAGTGGACACGCCCATGAATGAATGGGAAGATCCTCTCGAAGTGCGCGAAGCAGGGACAAAAAGAGCAGACAAGAAAGGGAACGACGCGAAAAGAAAGTGGAGAGGACCAAGAAGCGCAAGCGAAGGAACGGGAAGGCGCGGTTGACAGAGATATAGCAAGGCTCTTAGCGGGGACGTGGGAAAGAATCATCACATCACCCACATTCTTCGTTCTTTGGCCTTTACCCACTTATGAAGCTCCGGTGATAATTGAGAGGGAGAGGGAGAGGGGTCATAGATAGATACGGGTCCACCATGAGAGAAGGATCCGATGCAGATATGCCAGGGAACTTCCTATCTCAGCTTTCATACGGATCTCAAGTGGGGATCTCGATCCTTGGTTTAGGGTTTAGCTAGTTTGGAGTTTGGCCATCGCTAGATGCGGTCGCGCGGCGAAGTATTTACGGAAAGGGAAACCTTATATTGGGAGATATAAACTTCAAGAATTCTACAGGGTCTTTTATTTGACGGCGAAGCCTATACACTCTTTTGTAGATCCACGCCAAAGTAGTAAAGATTTGCATCGCCCGCCTAATGGGGAAACTAGTTGTGTAGTCTCTCTTATGTTTAATGTACAATAATCAAGGAAATTTAACGAACAAGTTCTAAATATATTATATTTGTGTCAATTCATTCTTAAACTTCTTAAATCAATCAATTTAATCTTAAGTATTTCATTAATGTACCAATTAAGTTATTCCACCGACATGGACGCCACCTGTCTCTAAATTTCTTTATTATATTTAATATTTACTTTCTATTCTTTCTTTTTTTGCTTTGCTTTTTTTTACACCGTGTTGCTGGTAACCCTAGCTAACTACCGGTCCGCTGGCAAGACCACCCTCCACCCAAATCAAGCTAGGGCATTCACAGCCAACAAGGGTCGATGGTGACCCTTGTCGGCATAATGGAAAAAAAGTAAAGAAAATTTAAAAATTTTAAAAATTGCAATAATTGTATGCATGATCAACAATTGTGCAATGTAGGATATCCAGTATCTATGTTTGTGATTTCTGACCAAAATGATACAATTAAGAACTATATTAATACAAGTGCAATAGATTAAACTTTTTTTTTTTGTAAATTTCTCAAGATAGTCTATATGTATTTTAAATGTTAGTCCCCAAACTCGAATAGCTTGTGCTTGTAGAGATCGCTTAATCTAGATTGCACTTTCCTCTTGGTTATAATCTTTTGATTGTTTGATCAAGTCGCTTCGGATTCTTCCGGCCATTATCTTTCTCTCTCAAGCTAAATATGCCACAGGCAAGATTTACTAATAATAATATCACAGTAACTCCGATTGAGACTAATGCTAAATTTGATGATAAGGATGAGACTCCAAACTCTAGACAGGATTCGAACACACATAAATTTGGATGATATGATGTTGGATGTGAAGTATTTGTACGTCGAGAACTTCACTTGTAAAGCTCAAAAATTAGATTAGATATGATGATCGAGACTAGAAACGCTTGTCCTAGAGAAATAAGACACGCTCACATGTCCCGTGTTTAAAGCGAATGTAGGCCCCCATGAGCAAAACTTCCGGGGACCCAATCGGGATTGCTTGGGTTTCACACCTTCACAGTCATTATGCGGAGATCCATTAACGACGGAGGACCACAAACTTGCTGGCTCATGTTTCAGCATACTTTCGCCTTGTTATCTTCTCATGAACCACTCCTCTCTTTCCGTGATCTTCTGGGATTTGTGAACTGGCTTTGTACATCAAAACTAAAGTCGGGTCATCGCTGAATCTAGTTTTCTTTAATTATTACACAGTCGAAACTGCCAAATTGGATGTTCACTGTTCGGAGTTCACCTAAGATTACGACGCGTTTCAGGGACGTGTTCTCGTTGATTACTATGGATTTGTCCGCCCAAGTCGAGAAGACTCTGATGTATGGATTTGGAGGCGAGATAGAGAAGAGGGGGAAGATGGGGATGGAATGATGAGTTGCCCCGTTTTTTCCAACTCCTTGATAACTAAACGCACTCTGGGCATAAAGTGGGAAGAGGATTAGGGTTAAAAAGGAGGGCTGAGGACACAAAAACTCACGCACGCAAACTCCCATGTCAAATTGTCTGTGCTGCCTCCTCATGCTCGACGAAAAGCTTAATGATCTCGGTCCCCTTGAATCGGTGGCCAATCATGCCGCATGATTACCAATCGGCAATCATCTCAACCTCGCCGTATGGTTTACTTCATCTCCTCCCCGCTTTCTTCAGACACGCCTACATACATCTACCTGCATGTTGGCCTGCTCCACCAAAAAACAGAAGCACGATCGATGTTTTGTGCGACGGACATGCCGAATCCTCCAGTACTGAAAGTCCCACAATGGGGGCCCGGCCCGAGAGACCGCAAGCGCAAAACGAAAGTCAACGCGGCATTGGTCCTTGGGTCTTGGGAAGATGGGGAAGAAGGCCCACGTCCCGGTCGAGGGCCGGCTGTTGATCTCCCGTACGGGGCCCGATGGGCCGGACGAACAGATACCCCTCGACCGAATATTCCTGGGCGGTGGGCCCCGTGCTCAAAGGGGTAGTGCGCCGCGCATCGTCTTCGGTGGCGGTGGTGGTCTGGTCGGAGCTGGCATTGACTTATTCTCAGGCCCGTTTTCCGAAAATCATTGATTACTCCAGTGGCGCAATTTGAACGTTTACAAAAATCACAAACGGTGATGCTTCCCGTTCTTCTTTTATCATATACAATCGAGAACTTTGACGAGCGTTCGTGTCTGCCTTACGGGGAACTCTGCTAGCATGCATTTCTGGAGACATCCCGGATTTAGGAGCTCTCAGCATTCTCATTCGTTTTTTCTACGCGGCAGTGATTTTCCCGCACTTGTGTTTCTGAACCGGTCCAAAACGCATAAAACTTCACATCAAACAAAATTTCAAAAAAGCTCTCAAACCGCCTTTTTCATCGGGACATTGTTGACGAACTGCTAATTTAGCCCGTCAAATAACCCAACGTGAAGAAAACCTTAAGGTTTACAGAATGATTATTTTCTTCGTACCGTGGAAAACAAATGTCTCGGAAGCCACACCGATGGCGACCCTAAAGGAGTTTCGCACCGGTTGCAGTGTTGACCATCGATATCTCCATGATTTTCTAAAAGATGGGCGGACTCAAGATAAACGACGGTGGCCCCCTAACTTGTCTCTAGGTTCAAGCCTGCCTTCGAATTTGGTTTTACCAAGATGGATCAAATTTGGTCTCCACGTGGGATGCTGGTGTTCCCCATTGAGAATCGTTTGGTCTCGATCGAAAATATATGAATTCTATTTCTCAAGTGATCAGCGTGCTAGTGACTGCGGTGATTATTTTTCTTCTTCTTTTACTCGTATTAGGTAATACGGTGAATTTTTAAAACGGGGTTTAGGACAAAAGGGGAGGTCGAGGATGAATGCCGCCTCAACTGCTCCTTCACCTTTCCCTCTTTTCACGACTTTCGTGCCCTTTTCACCGTTTCTTCCCTGCTTTTGACGTCTATGAGCGGCCATTTTGCTCTTTTGTTCTTTCTTTTTTGTATAGTTGAGGGGCTAAAATGGATGCGCTTGCGGGCTCAGGTAACCGTGATGTCAGGCCGGCGTACGCAAATTGGAAACCGCACCTCATCTTTGAACCGCGAGCGAAGCAGAAGATGTGGAAAATTGGGGAATTCGCGGGAAATGTTGACGAACTTGTAATTACCCTCTTTTTCCCAAATTTTTGTTTTGTTTTGTCAAAACTCAAATTGCGTGCCTAATCATGGCTTCGATCCTCGAGTGATTATGAAGTCTAATTCAATTATTCTTCTAGTCAGCAACTATCGAGGATAATGTTAGTGACATGGTTTCATAATCTCTCTAAAATTAGGTTGTTCTCTTCTCTCAAACTATATCTATATATAAATTTAGGAGTGCCATACGAGTAGTTGATTGATATTGATGTCTCTGCAAGGCAATGGTGATGAGGGGTTGAATCTTCAGAGGGTGATTTTAGTACGTACTCATTATTGAATTTAGTGATGGGCTGCCGGAAATTTATGTCGACATATTTGTTATTGAGGGACGAAAGTGTGTTAATTGCATATTGTGTTGGTTTTTTGTATTATGTAATTCATCTTGTTTAGTAGTTACTTAAGATCTATCAGATCCAAAAAAAGTAATATTTATTCTTCGATCTCCAAAATTTTCACTTGGCTAGTGAGAATAGGTCAGCGGAGAAAAGGTCGCGGGGAAAAAGCGAGACGGGATTGATTCTTAAGTCAAGATGCACCCGTGGCCCAATTGAAAGAAGTGAAATAAAAAAATACGAAGAACAGAAAACAGAAAGAAAAAGAAAAAGAAATACTTTATATGCCGAAACTAAAAGAGGATCCCGGCATATTCCCTTCCCGCTGCTCTCCCCCTTTCTTCAGGTTCAGGAACGGGGAGGAAGAGATGCCTCGCTCCGCCCCTTTCTCTCTCATCGCCGCGGTCCCCATCAGGTCTCCCCGAAAGTCAGAGCACTCCCACCCCTCCAGCCTCCCTTTCGGAGAAGATCCCCCCTCCTTGTCGTCTCTCTGTCCTCCGCTTCGCACCGAATCTCACTCCCCCTCGCATGACCTGCCCCGGGAGCCGACTCGACGACGCCGGATTCCGCTGCGATGGAGCTCCTGAGGCCCTTCCACCCCCACCACATCCTCGCGGGAGACCCCCTCAGCCGGTTCCAATCGCCGGAGATCTTCCGGCTCGGGTTCGACCCCTCGACCAGCGCGGCTCGCTCGCCCGAGATGGCCGGGGGAGGCGAGAAGGTGTACGTGGCGGTCGGCAAGGCGGTGGACAAGGCGATCGGCTTGATACAGTGGAGCCTGGAGCGGTTCCCTGGGGCCGAGATTTGTATTGTCCATGTTCATCAGCCTTCGCCGTCGATTCCAACTCTCCGTAAGTTGTAGCGCTAGAAATCCCCCCCTCCCGCCCGGTTCCTCATTTGCTTCGGTTCTTCTTCTAGTTTGTGCGTGTTTGATCGCTCACAGGTCCGTGGCGTCGTTTTATGCTTAACTGCGAAATGGAAAAAAAAATGATAATTGGTGTCTTTCCAGACATTAGGGGCGTCCTCCAGGGAGAGCAATGGTGGTGATTTAGCTTAATTTATCTCTAGGAGTTCAGATTCCTCCGTTAGTTCATGTCTATGAACTTGTTGATTGACCGACGCTAGTCATAATTATCTCTTTTGCTGGAGCTTTTAGGACTTCAAGCAGATTTATTTTGATGATATAAAAATCTATTCTCTGTTGCTGTCGAGGAGAAATCTGAGATCCGATTTTCCCCTGCTTTTCCTCATTTTCCTGTGGAGCTGACTCACTCACAATACAATCCTTGGGATCGTGTGCAGTAGGAAAATTACCTGCCAGTCAAGCTAGCGTCGAGGTGGTTTCTGCTTATAGAAGGGCGGAAAAGGAGCAGACAATGGGACTTTTGCGACAGTACTTGACCTTCTGCTACACTTCTAAGGTATGGGTATGCCCATTGCTGTTGTGCTGTGCAACTACCAAATCTTCATCTTGATCTTGTTAAGCTCTACTCATACGGAATGATGACTGTACCTGAATATATGTAAATTCGGAATTGATTTATCTGCTTGTCTACTTCCTGGATTGTAGATGTTTCGCCCGTGTACCGCTTTTTCTTCTTTGAATTTCTAATATGTTGCAACTTCAATCTTTTAATGGTGGGTGCCAACACATGATCCTCATGACCAATCTGTTGAGTGCCCTCTATTTTTTCAACTTAAGTGTTTGACTAATAATTTAATCTTAGTGATCTAGTTAAATGTCCATGCCTCCTGACCAGCAACACACCCCAGAACTCATGTTTTTTTTTGTTGCCATGCCTTATGAACTGTTATATGTATAATTGTCATCTTGCAAGCTTTCTTCTGGAGATCATCCTTATTGATAAATCTAAATCCTAGCAACAGCGAATGATTTTTCTGGCCAAAATCAAAGTTCAAGTTTCTTTATTTGATTGGGTAGCCTGGATGGCGTGATTTTGGTATATGAGGGTATTTCCTTTGTCGCCGGTGGGCCTGGAGTCATCTTTTGGACTTGCAGATTCGGAGAAGCTATCAAAGGTTAGGTTATATGTAGGTGCAGTAGATGCCCCCTTCACCTTATTGGAGGAGAAGGTCAATCTGCTTGCTGGCTATTCATGATATGTTGTTTGTGAGCTAATTGAACTTGTTGAGTAAGAAATGTAGTTCCTGTATTTACATTATCCAAATTAGCCAATCTTTCTTTTTCTTATGAGTAGAAGATTATTTGCAATATCAAAACCAAGTTCTTGAATTAGGTAGAGTTTTCAACTTGAATATCTGGCCCTCTGCTCCCCACTTGAAAAGGTAGAAAAGCAGAAACGAAAGAGAAATCCTCTGTTCCTCATCTTATTTTTTATCGAATTATTTAAATTACAGTTGTGGTCTATGCATATTTGGAGTTAATGGAAATCTTTTTTGAGTGATGTGACAATCTTTCATGATACTTTCCTCCTATATACTTCGGGTGATTGTTGAAGTAGGTGTTAATTATCTAAATAAATGGCATGAAGTTCTTGAGTTCTCTATTTTCTTTTGCTAATCTAATGTAAGTTATCATGTCCTTTCTAGGTGAAAGCCAGTGTTCTCAGCACTGAAGCAGAGCAGGTCCAAAAGGGCATTGTTGAGATGGTTGTCAAATATGGCATTAGGAGGCTTGTTATGGGGGCTGTACCAGAAAAGTAAGTGGTCCCTTAAATCTCATTATTGTCCATGAAAGCAAATTGAGCTGTCACTTCTTGTTTAAGTGATATATCTGAAGAGTTTATGGAGTTTTCCTGTCGTATTTTACTTAACTCTTTTGCTAGACGACCATGCTCAGTTTCCATATAAACCGAGCGACGAAAAGTCTTTCAGAAGAGTAGTGCATAGCATGCTGTGCACGTTGTTGCTTGGATTGGTTGGTTGTTCCTTTAGACAAGGATCGTCAATAGTGAGAATCATGGCTTGGATGCATGTTTTCAGAACCATATATTCCTTGTTAACTCTCAAAAGACGGTGATGACCCTAATTGACATGCATTGTATGATGTGCTTTCTGTTGTGAGTCTGGAACTTAACTACTTAATGTGTCCTTATCTTGATAGAAAATAGCATGCCAATTGTTTATCCTAATCTCATACCTCCTACATTGTTTTGATGCAGCTGTATGAAGGTAAAAAAGAGCTCCAACAAAGCGAATTATGCTGCAAAAAATGCACCCGCTTTCTGCGAGATATCATTTGTCAACAAGGGTAAACGCATATGGACTAGAGATGCCTTTGAAGGCCCCATTCACTTGGACTCTATAAGTCAACCGCAAATATCTGCAGGACTAATAAGCTGCGAACCATTGCGAGAAAGTATAAGACTGTTGGTATCGGCAATCCCAGAAAGTCCTCAGTGCACATCTAGTTCGAGCAGTGGTTGCAGCAAAGTTACAGACTGGCTTCAAGATGAATCAGTTTCTCCACGAGTGGCTTTAACTGGTTCTCCCAGCAGATATCTTCCCCAACATTCTGGCAGTTTGTGTAGTCCTACAAGTACTTGCAGTTGCTCTGGATATGCCTATTCTGATAGAAGGGTTTCTTTAGATTCTGACATGAAGACCAATGAAGAGATTTTGCATAATCAGTTTCAAGAATCATGGATACAAGTTGAAGCAATGAAGGAGGAAGCACTTCGGGAGTTTATGAAGCGCAAAAAGCTGGAAGCAGAAGCTATTGAAGTGATCAGCAAGGTGCTTATAACCTTCCTGTCAACCTATATTTTTTTCTTTTGTTTTTTACCCCTGATTAACTGTCAGTGTTCATTTTCTCTGCTTTGATTATCATTTAGGATTTCGGGATTATTTTGCTTGATTCAAGCAAAGAAATCATCCATTTTCTGAATTGGGAAGCAGTAAAAGGAAAACGGAGTAATTTCTGATATAAATTTGTAGATGTCTTTTGTGCAAACTTGTGGTGTTTAAAGATATGGGTTATTGGTTTTTCCTCAAGACAGTTTTGTTGTATGAATGTCTTCACAAACACATGGCGAGTAATTTTGGTCTTCATTTGTTTGGTTCTATTAGCATAAGAAGTCCAACTCACTCTACTCATTGTTTTCTGTAACTGATTTATCATGCGAAGAGATGGTGAGATAAGATTCTGCCTGTTTATTTAGGTGAAAGTAATTAAGTCCGCATATGCACATGAGGCTAAACTTAGAAATGAAGCTGAGGATGCATTAAGAACTGTGATACAGAAGCAAGAGAAGCTCTTGGAAGAAAGGGAAGAGATAGTTAAAAAGCTCCAGAAGACCATGAGAAATGTTGCTCTTCTAGACAGTCGTGCTCAAGAAGCTAGCCGTAGGCATGATGAAGCGGCTGGAGAGTTACGTGTCATTGAAGCATCTATTGCTACCCTTAGGCAGGAAAAGCAGCAGATTCAGAGACACAAAGCGGAAGCTGTTGGTTGGCTTGAACGGTGGAAAGGGCAGGGGAGAGCTGGAGCTGCATGTATTGGGTTTGTTGGTGGTCTTGATGAAGATATGCCTGGTTTTGCTGACTTCTCATTATCTGAAGTCCAATCTGCAACATGCGATTTCTCCGAAAGTTTCAAAATTGGGCAGAGTGGATATGGTTGTGTATACAAGGGGGAAATGCTGGGTAGAACTGTTGCAATAAAAAAGCTGCATCCTCATAACGTGCAAGGGCAATTTGAGTTTCAACGAGAGGTAGGCATCTCCCTCCCTCTCTCTCTCTCTCTCTCTCTCTGTATGTGTGCACGCGCGCGCATGTTCTTGTGCATGTCCATGTACACAAGCACTCTGCTGTTGCAATATCTATAGTAATGAGATACTCTCATGCTTTAATTCTGCTGTCTTTTCTTTTTAAGTTTCCTCTTCAGTTTATGCATTTGGATCATCTGTAGTAGTAGCAGTTATTTCCTTTGAAGTGCTTAAATGTTTGTGTTTATACAGGAGATTTTACTAGCTAGTCCAAATTTAATCGATATCTCTGATCATGTTGTCTTGATAACTGTACTCATTGAACCTTAAAAGTGTCCACTCCCTTTCAGTTAATAAAATCTTAATCCCTTGGTGGGGTTCATGCCCGGATCTTTAATTAGAGGTCTTTGTACATGATAAAACATTGCAACGCTTCAAGCATGTCTTTGTCTTATCTGCTGGAGTGCTCTAGTGTTTCGACTATTCTCAGAAGTCTCCGGCAATTTCAGTGTATGTAACCTGTATGTTTATAGATTTACTATGTGCAATGAACATTGAATTCTTTATATTCTTTTATTTTGGGAGAGGGGGCATGGGGTTTGGGTGGGGGGTAGGGTTTATTAGATTAGATTTGGCTGTTATACTAAGCCTTAGGGGCATCTTATGTACTTTGTGTCCTATCATTTTTTAATTGCTCTTTGAAAGGCTAATTTCACTTCTAAAGCTGCGTGCATTCTAAAAGCGTTATCCATAGCTATGCGGACATAGGATATGCTTCCGTTTTCTTTACTAGATTTATAACAGCCTCGTGTCATGTACCAATTTACTCAAGTTTTGTTTGGATGATGCAGGTTCAAGTTCTTTGTAAGCTGCAGCATCCACGTCTCGTTACCTTGCTTGGTGCATGCCCTGAGGCCTGGTCTCTCGTGCATGAGTACCTCCCTAATGGAAGCCTCCAAGATTGCCTTTTCCGGAAAAGCAACAGTTCTCCCTTAATGTGGGATGCTCGAGTTCGAATCATTGCTCAGATCTCGAGTGCTCTTTGCTTCTTGCACTCTTCTAAACCTGAAAGGATTGTTCATGGCAATCTGAAACCTGAAAATGTCCTTCTTGATTCTGATCTTAGCTGCAAGATATGTGATTTCGGCATTTCTAGGCTTCTGGCTGAGGACACTCTTCGCTGCCCAAGTTTCCGCCGAATCACAGAGCCAAAGCGGGCTTTTCCTTATACAGATCCAGAGTTCTACAGAGATGGAAACTTGACACCCAAATCTGACGTTTACTCTTTTGGTCTGCTCATCCTACAGTTACTCACTGGTAGACCACCTACTGGGTTAGTCAGTGAGGTGCGTAAAGCAGTATCATTCAACAAACTGGAGTTGGTTTTGGATCAATCAGCTGGACAATGGCCATCTTTTGTAGCACAGCGATTAGTGGACTTGGGTCTTCAATGCTGTGATTCTAATGGTAGGAATCGGCCCAAATTAACACCTACGTTTGTGAGGGAATTGGAGCAGCTGCATAGCTCTGAAGAGCGACCATTGCCCTCATTTTTCTTGTGCCCCATCCTTCAGGTGAGTGATACTTTCCAGTGAATTGCTGAGTTTGTGTCTGAGTCTTGGCGGACCATCTCTTCTCTTAAGATTCTGTCTTGTTTTTAGTTTAGGAAATTTGGGTTAGTTTCACCTTGAACCCATGCTCAGCATTTTTTTCCCATTTTTAGGGACACAGGTTGTTTGGGCTTCAGGAACGGCATAGTTGAGCTTATCTAGACACTAAGTGGCTTGAACTTTGTATTGGTGTCACCATTTGCCTCAGCCGATTTTTCATGGCATGGTTCACGTTTTAGAATCTCAAATTGAGATATTAACCTAGCATGTAATTTTGTTTAGCAGAGCTTTGTTGTTCTCCACTGAAAAGTGTGAGCTTGAGATGTGCTGGTTGATCATGACCCTTTGCATGTCTTTTTTGAGTGTCATGTTGTGGCTTACCTGTTTAATGGTTGTTTTCAGGAAATAATGCATGACCCTCAGATTGCAGCGGATGGTTTCACTTATGAAGGAGAAGCTTTGCGTGAATGGTTGGAGAGCGGCCACGATACTTCGCCAATGACCAACTTGAAGCTCAGTCATCTGAATCTTATTCCCAACCACGCATTACGGTCGGCAATTCAAGACTGGCTCTGCAGTCCATGAGATTTGATTAGATTTTACCTACGTTTGTATGTATTCTGTAATTATACAGATAAAAAATGTATGGAGCCTGAAGGGTTCTTTGCCTTGCAGGCATATAATATAAGTAGCAATTCATTGTTCCATGCACGCTCTACGTCAGATAATGAAGCTTCTCTTTTTCCCACATGAATTAACTAGTAGAATGAACATCCGATCAATGTGCATCAATTATTGCATTCTTCATTGATGTTGGATATTTCTCCTGACAAGCAAGGACACTGAGCAGATGGATATTCACAAGCTATATAGAGGAAATTTTATCAGAGATGCTGTAGAAGCCCCAGCAACTGGTTTTCTTACATTATCAAAAGCAGAACAAGCTCACACTAGTGATGGCTTCGAGCCTAATACTCTAGATGACACGAAATGCACGACCTTTACCCACTTCATTAGTGACACTGCAGGTATAGAACTAAGATACCTACTTCTCGAGATCTCGGTAGGTTTTTTCTGTCCAATTCAGTTCCTCACAGGAATAAGGGAATCCGAGCACTTGTGCTCGGTGTGATTGAAAGGGTGATCTCTATCTGCATCAACCGCACTGTTGAAACAGTCACGCTCACCCCCCAGAAGTGGTCTAGCCTCCTTAATGCAGTTCCATTTGTGTTTCTGCACCGTATCCGCTTCCTTGCTCGATTCCTTGTTCTCTTTGGAACTTGTCCTGGAGAGGTAAATCTCGAGTGAAGCACCATCACCACCTGAATTCTCTGTTACTGTGGCGGAACCAGGAGTCACTATAACATTGTCGGTGCTCTGCTCTGAAGCTCCAGCATTCTTTGTCAGCCCTCCCTCTGGGGCCTCGTTTTCCTGGTTCTGAGGCTGAGAATTGCATCTTCCATAAGGTTTAAATGATAAGTCTTCTAGGATGCTCTGCGTCGAGCAAGTCCGCTGGCAGAAACTTCCGAATCCTTGGATCTCCCGGGTCAGTTTCCGAGCTCGCTTCCTCTCCTCCTTGAGAAGAGGCCCTTTCTCTAGGAGCTTCAGTATTCTCTCTGATTTCTTTCTGACTGCTAAACCCCAGTTGAATCTACACATTCATGGAAACAGGTTATGGCATATGCCATCAAAAGAAGAAAAAAGCGCACATCTCGGAATATAACAATAGAAGAAACCAAATTCAACTCAATCCGCATCTCAGATAACAAAAAACCCATTCAGAAGAAAGCCTAATTCGCGCCTTTGTTATGCTTTACCGCAGGCGTCCCCTGTATTTTCCAATTCTCATTGCATGTTCTGAGCCTGCCAAATTGTCATTTTTCCTTTTGGTTCACGACAGGAAAGGCAAAAGTAGAAGAACCAAATGGGAAACGCACCCCTTCTCGTCAATGTGTTGGAAGCTCTCGGCCTGGGCGATGATGTCTTTATCACTCTGAAATTCCTCTGCCACGCTTTCTGGTCCATGGGTCAACAAGTGCTCGAGCACAATCAGAGAGTTGTAGGAGATCCTCCAGTTCTTTTTGTCAAATCTGGACAACCTGAATCGTAACCCAAGTTTACACCAGCTAGAAGTTTTATTCGTAATTCTCGTTAATGGGGAGGATCTAAGATCTTTTGCATGGGATATACAATAGAGAGAGAGAGAGAGAGAGAGAGAGAGAGAGAGAGAGAGAGAGAGAGAGAGAGAGAGAGAGAGAAGGCAAACCTGTCGTGCAATATGTCCACAATCCTCCAGTAATCATCGACTTCAAAAGCTGCCTTTGAGATTCTACCCAGCGTCCGTGTGTCCGGTGAAACCCATGAACTTCCGCTGGTAGCGTCCTCGGCCAACCTTCAAAAATCAAAATCCGTCGATGGAAGAAAACAACGGAAGATCAAGCTCCGAGACGATCCACAAACAACAAACAGAGTGAGCACCAAAAAGCGGGGAAAAAGACAAGGAAAGAAACTCACAGCTGAGCCGGAGTGACGTCTGTGAGGACCAATCTGGCAGTCTTGATCTTCTCCTTCAAAAAGAAGGAAGCTTGCTTCTTGAGTTCGTGGAACAATGGGTTGCCCATGTTTGGATTGCTTCTGCTCAAGATCGACATACTCTTCTGGATCGTAGGAGACGAGAGAGTTGAAATTTTCGGATCAGATTTTTTGAAGATGGAGTTAGTACCTAGGCAAGTGAAAAGCACAACCAACCCAGTGATGTCAATGGAGAAATTGTCAACGATGAGAAACACACACAAAGTGGTAAAGAAAAAAGAATTTTCTTCCTTGGACGGGTGTCCTTGGATGATGAAATCAATGGAGAACTCAATGGAGAGAAACGGGTAGCCGGTAATATTTCAAAGTCAAGTGTGCGTAGGTCTCGCTACATGTAAGCTTTAGGCTCGGGCGATGAAGTCAACATCTTGATGTATTTATATGTAATTTACAGGCTCTTTCCTTGAAACTGAATTTGAACTTCTGCGTTGCTGTCTCCCCCGACTTGGGGGGTGAGTGGAAACCGAGTCAAAAACGAGCGAACTCACTACTCCTTGGTGGGTTTATAATGGTAGAGAGAGAGAGAGAGAGAGAGAGAGAGAGAGAGAGAGAGAGAGAGCGAGTCTTTTGCCACCAAAGAAGCTTGAATTTCTAAGATTGATTATCGATTGTCGAGCTCTATGAGATAAAAGTCAAGTCTAGAGAGAGTAATTCCTCACACAGAGTCCTTTACTAGATATGAGTTTTGTCTTAGTGTTTCTTTGAACGAAAAGAGATGGATGTAGTGATTTTATGCCTAAAAACTAATTTGGGATCTCACCCAACACAAGTTAAAGATTAGAAAACCGAAAAAATCTGGTTGACCTTCCAACCAATTGGTTGCACTGTGCCTCTTGCTCGTGTTTTGGAAAGCCAACGTGAAACAGTATTGAGAAAATGAACAAAGCCACATAGGAAAATGCAAATATGATTTTTGTGAGGTGGATAGTTTAAAGACATCTAAAAAGATCGGAGATATCACTCGATGTTAAAAAGGAAAACATCTTTTTTCTGTCAGAGCAAACATCAATATACTCAAACTCAAGATGAAATTAGATCCAAACACTTTTTCAATTGGCAAATGGACGCATTGATAACATATCTAATGTTGCTTGCCATAGAATTTATACGCACTTCGCAGCCCCTGACTTCTATCGGCCTAAAGCTTTTGGGCTGAGACTTTGTAACGCGCATCATGTTTCATACTGCCCTTTCTCCAAAGATTTCGAGCGAATCGTGATGTGGAACGCTTCCGCAGCATTTGGAGCAAGGATCACCAAATGAACGTGCTCAATGCAAGCCTGCCCAGTTAAACAAAGGGGTCGGCCCGCTTGCTTTTTCTGGGTTTTTTTCCCTCGTAGTTAGGCCCATGGTCATGCGTAAAATCTAAACCAGGCCCATTGGGCCAATGAGATTGCAGGATGCTTGCTGTGCTGCTACCGCCTTCGCTGGCCTTCCTTCGAGGAAGAAACATGAACATCCTTTTGCTAATTCACATTATGTAATATTACTTGATCCAGAGAATGGGAGATTTAGCTCCGATTTAACTATTGATGTTATTCTGACTTACGCGATAGATACCTTCACGACTTTGTAGAATGTATTGTAGAATTTCCAAAAAAGGACAAATACATTATGTAAAATGTACAAATATGATATTATTTGTGGTCTAGTATTGAGTCGATCAAATATATATATTATAGCTCTCTTTATAAAGAATGCCCATCCTTTTCGAGATAATTATCAAAAAATCATAAACCTATTTTACTTCTTATCAATTATATTCTAAACCTTTTGATTGTACCAATTGAACCCTAAATCCTTTCACGTTTTTCTGATTAAGTCTACTCGACCCAATTTCGGCCAGAAATTGCTAAAGTGAACTCTAGTCACTTTACATAAGATGGCTAGTTGAGGTTTTTTTGCGAAAATTTTTCTTTATTTTTTTTTTGTTTAGAGGGAGGCCAAGGGTGCCACATAGAATAAAGTAAATAAAGGAAAAATAATTAAATTTTACAATCAGGCATGAGACAGTTCTCATTATTGTATAGTCCCTTGGGTCGGAATGCGAAGGGGGGAAGGAGGGAGGATGATGCACATGAACTATCAACATATTACAAATATTTATGTCGGCATTGGTCTTGTCACGTAAGATGACCGATATTCACATTGGTAATTTTGGATCAAAATCGATCGGAAACTCACTATGTAAAAATGTGTAAAGCTCAATTAGTATGGTTATAAGGTTTATATTTAGGTTCCGTTCATTTACAAAAAATATAGCATTTCTAGAAAATATTTTCCAGTAAATCATTTTCATGAAAAATGATAATATTTTTTTATGTTCGTTTGTCAAAGGCCATTTGCTCTCCGGCTTCGAGTGATGTCAAGGTATACTATTAGCGGCCGCAATATTTAAAAATAAATAAATAATGAAAACTGCCTTTTCACTTTTAAAAAAATTAAAACATTTTCTCCACTTTAGAAGTTGTTTTTTTTCATCGGTGGAAAATATTTTCTATGATTATTTTATTTTCCGTTAAATGAACTCCGAAATATTAGAAAATTATTTCCTGAAAGTTATGCTCTGTAAAACGAATGGACCCTTACATTGGCAAAAAAAAAAATCGAAAAAATTTAAGGTTTTTTTTTTCATTTATTCTCAAAGGAAAAAAGAGGGGAAAAAAAAAACACGACATGATTCTTGTTAAATCCGAGGGACTCGCAGAAGGCACTACGACGTGGGAACGAATACTTTCACGTGCTCGCACGACATAAACATCCGGAGAATATTTTTTCACGAGAGTCAACAGGTCTGAAGACGTCGGCACCAATAAAGAAAGGGAACTTCCCTTCTCTCCTTTTATCGTATCTTTTTTTTTTTTTTCTTCTTCTCCTTCATTTAGTAGATCATCAGGCCTCCACGATGGCCGGCGATGGATCAGGAATTGAGCCAATGAGGTTGACCTCGCAAGCCTTGCCGACCCCCCCCCCACCTCCTCAACCCCCATTCCCCCGCGCGAGGCTCCGCCTAGCGGCTGGGTGGGGTCGACCTTGCCATGGTTAGGCGAGGGTCAACCTCATCCAGCACAGGCGACCGATTAGAAGATAAAGAAAAAAGAAAAAGAAAAAGAAATTAAAAAATGAGAAAAATATCGGAAAAATTAGGATTATACCACATATACTTTCGTTCTCTTTTAAAAAAAATTATTTCGAGAATGGTAGTTACTAAAAATATTCTCCTGTAAGGAAATTTGTTCAGGAATAGATAGAGAAAAATATTATTTTATAAAAGAAAATTATTTTCGAAAATAGAAACGTTATTAAACGCGTATTTAATTTACATGTGAAATTGCTTCTTTTTAAGCAAGGGTCACCGCACCTTCGTTTCAGCAGCTACACCTCTGTTCGCCATTTATTAGTGTAGTCCCCTCTTTCTTCATACCCACAAAAAAACTAAGGAAGGGGAAATACCCTCTTGGAAGAGACACAGTAACTGGAGAAAGAGGCTACGGATGTGGAACAGAATGAAGAGTAATCATTACCATCGCCTGGTGCCATGGTGTGAGGTTAACTGCGGATTCGATACGCAGCAAAGTCAGAAATGGAGGATAACCTAACACATGCCTGGTGAAAGCTGATTGCCATTGGCCTGAGAGCATCAGAGAGTTGGGTGCAACGGGATTTCTTTGTGCTCCCTACACCATCCATGCGATCGACTCGAGGCATATCTTCCCAATGTTTCCTTTTCCTTGTGGAAACAAACACAATGATCCAACTTCAAATGGGCTTCCCCCACCATCGATTCGTGGGTGAGCCCCACTCGATCCGCGATCAGGAGGTTTCTTACTTCGTCGAAACCCAAGAGCACCTGAATTCTCCTCCGTTGTTCGGGATAAAGATCCGATGTCATGCACACGAACTAAGGAACCCAAGGAACCTTCTCAGGTTCCTAAGATAGATTAGCTTCAATTGCACTCGGCCAAAAAGTGAAAAAAGTCTGTTGCATTTTGTCTTACAGTCTTTGTGTTTAATCGATATTTTTGTCTGTCAAATCTTTGGTTGGCAATAAAGCATGGGGAAGAACTATGTCGTCTTGCTGAGGCAGGAGCAAATATGACAAGCGTTAACTCGGTTTAGCGATGGAATCGCTTCTGAAATGGAGTTAGGCGATCATCTTTCAGTCTCGGGCAAGGTCCTGTTAGCACTGGTGTTAAGAGCACCAATACATCATAATTAACGAAACATTTAAATATTTCACGGCGAAGAAGCCATAACCCGAACCACGAAATGCTTACGCCTAGTCGCTGTGGTTGTCTAATTTCAAACGCTCATGGCCCAATTTAGCTGGATCTGCAACATGCACTCGACCTGAACTCGGAGAAAAAGCATTTGAGGTTCGTTTTACTTCGTGTCTCGTTATGTTTTGTGCGAATCGTGATGTTGATGCACTTCCATGGAAGTTGGCTAAGTTCAGTCATCTAAACGCATGCATCAGAATCACAAGTTGCACGAAAGATTTTTGTTAACCGATATGACAGGCTTAGAGTTGCAAAACATTTGACTGGTTTTCTGGGCCTGAGATTTTAATAACAGAAGACCAGGCCTTTAATACTCTGATGGCTCTCATATCTTCCTCTTCTCAACTGCAATTCGCATTTATTATATCGATTCCGAAGTAGTTAACAGTTAGGAGATATTATTACCAGATCACCAGTAGGGTCCCGAGTACCGCCTTCATCACAAGGTCTTGCCTTTCCCTACGTAGCATGCTCTGAGAACTCATAATGTTGGTCAAGTGGTCTTTTTCAAAACATGAACTTGTTCGATGTTTTGGTGAATTTGCACTTGGCACTATCTGGTTAGCTAAATGCTAATCAGCATAAGCCATTAGGCGAAACCCACACGTGCATACAGTAATTGGACCTCTCAGCAGGAAAGAAGGTGGCAAAGAACACAAAAAGAGAGCAAAATGTGCTTATTTGTTTGACTTAGAATCGTGAAGGGAGAAGAATACACAAATAATTCATTTAGATCAGGCATATCTGCATTGGTTTTACAGATGTGACCCGGGAAAAGGAACGACAAAAAGGAGATGCCTCAGGTTCTTTTGGTAGATCGTGTCTCTCTATCTTCCTATATGCAGCTCCGTTTTATACACAAGATCTCCAAATTCTTCCCTCTAACGAAATAATTATTATGGAAATGTCGTCATGATACCGCCTTCGATCTCCTTGTGGTATTTCAAGCAAATCATGAAATTCGATGCCTGCAATAAAGCAAAAGCCAAATTTTAATATCATACAGTTATTTTGGACGAAAGTAACAGATTTCCTACTTCCTTTGTCTTGGCTATGTGGTACATACCAGCTTTCTTTGCTGCCCGAAACAGCACCTCCTCAATGAGATGTTGCGCAGGGTCTCCTTCAGGTTGCAACTCGATGAAAAGCTCAACCTCAGAAACCGCTTCTTCATTCGTAAAGTATTGATAGAGACCATCAGAGGACAATATCAGAAACCTGTCTTTCGGACCTAACTTATGGTGGTAGAGAGATGGTAAGCAAGTGAGGTATGGGGAGCTTCCTACATAATCGATTCTGAACATCTTCAGAAGTGCATCGTTCCACTTAGGCTGCAAGCCATGAAAAAAAAAAAAAGAACTCATGTAAGAAACCAAAAAAGACATCGATGCTTCTATTTTTCAAAGAGCAAAGCAACTGGATGAGCACAACAAGCTAATAGACCTCATCCACAACAAGCTAATAGACCTCATCCAAGATCTCCTGGCCATAATATAGTTTGAATCCAATAAAAATAATGTACTTATAGAAATGGTAGGTCCTTGATAAGAATATGTACATTGCCAGCAAGAGTTATATAGGCCTCATCAAAGCTACTTCAAGTTTTCACCATCATGTAGTACTTCGACCCATCAGGGATCATAATCTCCATATCAGCACTCACCTTACCACCAGAAGGAGATTCTTTGAGGACATCTGACAAAAGACTATGTCCTTAACAAGAAAAAAATATCGCTTGTTCTAGTTGTTACTATTTCTGGAAAGAATCATCATAGAGCACTATTCTCTCTTCCAGTCCAGCCATTTCGACATCTCACTTCTTTCCCCATTTCTCTATGATCTTGATCCTAGAAGAAGTCGCAGCATCTATTCTGATCAACCAATCAGATGGTAGACAATACATGGACCCTTTCATAGGAGCACCTAAAGCGTACCACGACCTAGGTGTTCAATGAATAGATGAAATTTGTGGCAAAAGAGGCCAAATTTTGTCATGAATCTAAGAATGTCCATCCTCACCTGTTTGAGAAAGCCAGCACCAAAAGCTCGAGTGACTTTCAAGGAGCCTTTAACTCGATCATTCACCAATGCAGAAGCATCGTCAGGATGCTCCTTTTTTATTCTCCGCACTTCCTGCAATGAAAAACATGCCAAAATAAGCAAATAGACAGCATACATTGTAATTCCCCAACAATTAATCAGCTGATGTATCATCCATGAAGCCAAACAATGGTTTAAAAATCTAACCTCTTCCACGTTCGTGCTGTGATCCACACTAAGCTGAAATGCATTTAAACTGGGCATTCCACTAGGTTGGTCCCAATTGGAAGCTTCGATGTCATATAAAGTTTCTTCCTTTATCCTTTCCAGGTCTTGCTGGACCTTGCCGATCCTATAGTCCGGCTCCACCTTTTGAGCCAACACTGCACGGCTATCTCCCACGTTCATCACATAAACATCTTCACCTTTCATCAACATCACAAGTACACAAGAGCCCATCAATGCCAATTCAGGATTTTCCGCAACCATCTTATCCGCAATGTCCAAAAAGGCCTCCTCTGTCTTCTTGAGAGCTTGAGAGAGCGCTTTCAACACGTCACAGTGATTTATCGAGCTGCCATCGTGTGACCCCGACCGACTCAACTGTTCCTTTAGCCTGCGATCGAGCTCTAACCGCTCCCTGTCCCACTCGCACTTCCACCTCCTCTGATTCTCCTCCCACTTCTTTCCTGGTCCTCTGTGCTTGCTCCGTGAATTCAAGTTCTTCTTCCTCCTTGATGACCAATCAGAATTCACATCTATGCTTGTGCAAGGATAGTTCTCTTGCTCAAAGCATGGAGAACACGCGTCTCCATTCCGATTCCTCGGAGGATCATACTCATCCCGAGAAAGTGATTCCTTCATTTCTGGTCTAGAATCTTCAGAAGCCAGAACGGGGTTAACATCATACTTATCATCATCCCACAGTAATCCCCTGAGCTCCTTGTGAATGGCAGGGTACAGATTGGACAACAGATAATCGGGAGCATCGGGGCCGTTGAACCCGTCGTAGATCCCGACGAAGACCCACCCATGCTCCTCCGAGACGACGACATGGACCCGATCCTCCCCTGCTTTCCCTTGCGCCCACTGAACGTTCTGCTGACCCTCCAAAGAATCATAATCCTCTAAACTCCCTTCACTGCTCAAGTTAACGCTACTAATCGTCAAGTTCTCATTGCGATACTGTTGATGCTGCTTCTCTGCTCCTAACATCCAATCAGGCTCTTTCACGGCCTTAATCGGAGCGACGAGGGAGTTCTGCCCGCGATAAATCGTTCTCGAGATTGCCTTCCTGATCCCCCGAATGAGCGACCCTTTTCTTGATTTGTGCCTGAACGCAAAACCCCCATGCGAGAAGCTCCGCTTGAACTGATCGGAGCCTCCGTTCTCCAAAGGACCCGAGAAGATGCCCCGATCCAACGGCCCAGACAAGACCCCCCTCTCAATCGGGCCTGACAGGAACCCTCTCTCCAGAGGACCCGAGCCGGGGACCCGATCGAAGTTGGCCGACAGCGGACCTGAACTTATGAAGCAGCGAGGAATTGGTTGGAGAGGGATTGAAGAGAAAGACATCGAGCTCTCGAAAGTCGAGGACTTGTCGATGCTTCCATAGGAATAGAGATCGACAATCGAAGTTGAGAGTGGCGTCGACGTGTTGGCGCTCACGGAGGCCCCCGAAATTGCACGGAAGGTGGTCGTCTCTTCCGAATGGACCTTGGAGGAAGATATCCGGGCCTGGTCCGGTCGGACGTAGCAGAAGGAGTGGCCCAGCCCCTCGTCGAGAGGCTCGGCCACGAGGACCTGTATGTCGTGCCTCCGGCGGGAGTCCCCGTGGCCGGTGAAGCAGAAGCTGAGCTTGCCAACCCCGTTACCCATATCGAAGGGGAAAAGAATAGAGATGAAAGAAGTCAAAGAACCAATAAATCAGAAGCTCGGCGACATGAGAATCGGATGAAGAAGAACGAGATTCGGTGTTTCGCTTCACGCTTCTCAGCTGGAGCGGTGGATGACAAAGGACAAATAATTCACGCTGGACGAAAAATGTTGACAGAGAAGGAAGGTGAAGAAGAAGAAGACGCGAAGGAGAGAGAGAGAGAGAGAGGCGTTGACTTTAGGATAGAGGGGTTTTGAAATTAGGGAGCTGAAAAAGAAAAAGCAATTTCGATTTTTTTTTTGTTTTTGTTTTCGTTGGTGTTCGAGTTTGTTCGAAAAAAAGAAGTGTTTTGTGCCTTTTTGGGTGGGGCGTTGACTAAGGTTACGGGTTTAAGTAAACTCGCGGGTGGAGAGATTAAAGAACTTCAGTGCGCAATAGAAATCGCTGCCCTGCGGGAATGAACCTCACGCGCGCATCATGCATGGATTGAAAATTGAGGATATGTTCGGTTTGACATTTTTATTGGAGTCTGAGACCCAGACGTCTCTTGACAAAAACACAAATGGTGCTTGACAAATTTCCATGAAGAACGTGGAGAAACGCAAAATGTTCATAGGCACCCCCAGAGTCTTTTTGAATACAAGTTTCAAACTATTCCTCGACACGATTTATCCTCATCGTTTTGCATGGAGGACTCGGACAGAGGTTTACGATTATCTCTAGAGGAAGTGATCGTTGCATGGGGGTTTGTGCTACCCTAAGTAAAATTGCTTTTGGCCTGGAGCCTTAGTGCCAGCAGCATTTGGCTGATAGAAGTCCGTTGGCATATAGTTTCAGGGTATTTTTTTAAAATTAGCAAAAGTTTTTAATAATGTATAATTTTTATCAATATATATATAATTAATCAAATACTTCATTTTGAAAGCCAAAAGCCTTTCTATTTTTTAAAAATATCCCCTAAAATCGAACCAAACTCACCTCAAATAAGGCCGAGGATGGAGCTCCCCACGCACGGCGCGTGGCTGGTGGATGAGGACTGATGGGTTGGGGGGGAGGTCAATAAATTCTGGGCGAACCTCGAAAAGTCAAATATCAAAGCTTCCCCCACCATCAATGAGCCTGGAAAGGCGTGCCATGATCGCCGTTGGATCTTGCGGAGGCAGGGATTGATTTGAGGACAAGGTTGACCGACACGTGGCGGTCCGCCACTGCCCCTCCCCTCTTGAGGTTCGCTTTTGTCAACTCGAGGTTTCCCGGAGCAACTCAAATTCTGGCTTGACTCTCTCTCTCTCTCTCTCTATCCCTTTCTTTCTCGCGTCAATGAAATCAAATTCTCGGGTCGGATCGGGTTGGGCGGGTCTGTATTTGTTGGGCAGTATCTCTTTTCCTCTTTTTTTTTTATATTTGATTTTTTCAGTTGAAAAATATCTGGAATTAATTAATGAGGTCAGTGGAGGTGGGGAAGTTGGCTGCAGATTTCTCATTACACTCCATTTACTACGGTGCGAGGATTTTAGGTGAACCTGACTATTTAAAGCCAGTCTTTGAAGTTGACTAGGATTCCGTTGACCAATTCTTTTAAGGGAATGTGAAAAATTGATAGATGGAGGAGGCCCTCTCCCGCCCCACTCTTGCCATGCAAGAAAGTCGGCTTATAAACGCGCACCTATGAGTTCATTGTGTTCACATCCATTGGAAGTCAAGATCAAAATTCCAAGAGCATTTGGCTTTACTTTACATCGATATTTGTCAACTCGGCAAAACAGTTCATTTTATCACGAGATTACGTTCGCATACTTAACATGGGAACAAGTTGTTGGGAAAGCCGTATCGGATTCGCGAAATTGTATATCTAGAAAGACGGAAACTCGAGTTTGACTTCTTCTTCTTTCTTAGAGTGGTTGTTATGTGAAAGAAAATATTCAAATTTTATTAATGCACCATGAAACGCGATTGTCCATGGGTATATAAAAGTATAGATTCATTTCGCCTCATGTTGTTACTTCTTCGTAACAAATTAAATTCATGGAAATTGATTATACAAAGGAAAATAACATAAAAATATCAAATTTATATAAATTAACTTGTCCACTGTAACGTAAATACCTTCAACTTTTTTTTGTGTCGTCAAAAAATTTCAAATTTATACAGGTATGGCACATATGCACTTTATTTCAATTCCATACAATATCAACTCACTTTACAAGTATAAATAGTAGAGATTGCCTTACTCCCCCCTTCCCTTTTCTTTTCCTTCATCCTTTCTTTTCTCCCTGTTTTTCTTTACATTTTAAGTAAAGGTGTTCTGCATGCCAAGAGGGAGGACTTTTTAGTGATTACCTCGTTTCCCTCTGTCCCTTCACGATCAAGCAAGCAAATATAATCTTCCCTTCCTCGGTATTTGAAAACAAAACACAAAATTCAGACTAAATCCCAAAAAAATATTTAAATATTAAATCACGCCTACATTTGATGGCTAAAATTTCCAGAACAGTTATTAATTAAACCATAAAATCTCACGTTACGTTAAAACAGAAAGTCTCGAGTTCATATCTTTTCCATCTAGCGATTTAACCTTCTTTAACAGTCGACAGCGGTGTACAGAATCTCACGGACCCGACACATGTCGATGAAAGCAGGTCGGACGCATGGGAAGCCCGAAGCCTTAGGTGGCACGACACAGGGAACCGGAGGCAAATAGTTTCTTAGTTACAACGTCGATGATGTCCGACGCCACCAATGCGCATAGCAACTTCGCACGCCACTGCCCGTAGAAAGAAGCAGCGAATATTCGAGGGTCCTTGAAGATTTCCCCGACTTGGAATAAACAAAGAGCCAAAGAAATTCCACCCGCATAATAATTGTATAACCCCAACTTGGAGAATTCAAAGCTACCATCATTTTAATAAGGGCAAGTGGAGAAACCCTTGCTCATCCACCTTGTCCATGCCCTCCACTTCTTTTCGCTTGACCCACCTCCCACTCTTTCTTGCATTGCTCCTCCCCCCCTCTTTCCTCTTTGTCTTCTTTTAACCACCCCTATAAACTTAATCAGTCTTAACCACATTATCTCTTTGCCCCAGAGATTTTTTTTGTTAGGTTTAGTTAATGCGTTTGCCAAGCGCATGATAAGTTCTTTTAATCAACTATCACGCGGCTGCAAGATGGTGAAGCCTACACGTGGATATAAAGCCAATTAGAGTGAATGGAGGGGATCGATCCCCGTCGTTCCCCGATCGTCCTTAATATAAAATTCGACAATGGATTCATTCGGTACTCGCCGTCGCGGTTTATTTTATTGCTCCGTGTTGAGATTATAGTCGAGATTCGATCTGAATATTAAGGTTTGACATTGATATATATATAAAAGCGACTTTCAGGGTTTTCATTGATTAGTCCTTTTTTTTTTGGTTGACTCGGTGGCATTTTGTTTATTAATTATTTGGTTGCGAGATTAGAAGGAGGGGAAAGTAGTTAGCTCATCTCCCATCCATCCATTTTGGACATCTTAGTGGGCTTTTTCACAATTACCAGATGGACCCGTGGCTTCGCTGGCACTACACGTCTCCGGTTGACTTCTAATGCGGTCCACCTCAGCGTCACTATTGCAGTCCATGTACTGTACTTAAAAGCTTATGAATAGCATTTTAGAATCAGCAAGCAAATGGGCAAAAGCTGAAAAGAATTAGTGCGCGTACTCATCAGTCATTTTAAAGTTGCCGCGAGACTTAAGTACAAGAAAACGTACATTTTGATCACCAAGTGCGGTACAGATGATCGGTTAGCTAAATATTATTTTCGTATTTCCATGGACTCGGAAAGATGGGCCGAAACATGAGCAGAAAACGAGGCGAAACAACCATGTTTCGGATCCCTAGTTAGCATCTGCGTTCCGATTCATATCTTATGAGATAATATTTAGATTGAATTGAAGAATCTTTTCTCCTCAAATGAAGCTTGAGATGCGAGAATATGAACAAAGGAAAAGGAAGGGCGGTGGGAAGTTGAACTTTTCTATGGCAAATCGATGTTGGCCAATGAACGCCGTTTCTCCTTGGGATAGAATGTCAGCCATTGAGCATACACGCAATTTCAGAGTGTTTGACTGGAACAAAATTGCAGCCACCACCACCTTCTTCATGCTAAATTTGTCAATTGGCCAACCTTACTACAACCTAAATCCTCTGTTGCATACGTGCAGTTTTGACTTAAGATGGCTCTTGCTTTGAAAAAAGGAAATCAACAAACCAACTGGCATTCTCTCTCTCTCTCTCTCTCTCTCTCTCACCAATGTTCAAATGGAAAAGGGAGTGGGCAAAAATGGGGTCTTGCTTTCTGAAGAGGGCGGGTTGGTTTTGCTGGACTCTTAAGTGTGTCGACGGTGGCTTGCTTCTACGTTTGAGCCCGGCAAGAAAGTCCAATGCATTGACACTGATTTTCATGGTCAGCACATACGTTGTACGATCTCGCGTTTTCTCCACTTGATCTGGGGTTTGAATTCCGCACCATCCTTGTCGAACTGTGTGGACGTTGTCCAGCTAGAGAAGCTTGTCATATCGGTTCTCCTTTTGCTCAGTCAAAGCCGCTCTCTACTTCTGGAATCAGCTAAAGTGGTTCGTTGCTTGCTTGACCGGGAAATCTGTTTCTTGAAAACTTGGCACGACTGAATGGATCGAATTTGGTTCACAATCAGGAGAACTTCATGCGAAAAGTACGGCAAAGGCGACACACGAACAACAATGATGCTTGGACAGTGTCTTCATGGAAAAATCACAAACGGACCCCTGGGCGCTTCTGGATCGAGTTCAGCAAGAGAGAGAGAGAGAGAGAGAGATCGTGGGCCACAAAAGCCCATTAATAATTTCGTGGGCCAACAAGTTTCACGTCAGGGGCTGAAACTACCAATTGAAATGACACAAATATTGGGTCGGGCCGCGTTAGGTTACGAACGGAACTCTACGAGCTAGGGTCTCCTGAAAGTTATTATTAGCATTGCAATTACTCCTCGAGAAATCACGTCATGTCGCTCAATTATCACGCCAAGCGCCAGGGCATACATCATCAGAGTTAGGATGACGCCATCGCGGGACTTAGGCTTTCGGCGTGAATTATGTCATATCGAGTTGCACCCCAAAAAAGGGAGGGAACCCCAAAGACGGGACCCGCCTATTCTTGTGCTAATATCGTCAATGTAGACACGAGGGAACAATTACATTAGGCATCGGCCTGAGAATGGTCAATAATGACATCATCACCACGCCAGGCATCATCCTCCGACCGGACTAACCTTAACTTAAGCGCTCCATAGGTTTTCTCCCCCAACCACTTCCACCCCCTTCGTCCCAGCCAAAGAGATCCGACGGCGGAGAAGACGGGCCCCCCTGAGTTTCACCGCATCACCAACCACCCGACCTTTTGTAGGGTCATTTAGCTGGCTTTTTGTCCTTCCCTTTTGGGGAGTCTTCGACTCCTTCAATCAGATCGGGCCCCATGTCATCACTTCTTTGTCAAGATTGTTACAATAATGACCCATTTTCAAGATTAATTGGAATGATTTTTGTGTCCACGCATGGAAAAATTAAAACAAAAGAAGCACTTTCATATGCATGTGGGCATGCATGCATGCATGCTTCCAAATCTAATCGAAATGCCTTGATCCATAGACATGGCAAGATCTGAAGTACAGTAAAAAAAAATGAACCGTATCTATCAGCATAGTCCTTTTTTAACAACATGGGGTAAAAAGGAAATTGCTCCCGTGATTTTAAAAAATAAAGCAATGTACTACTGTCCTACCACAGATTGTTTTCTACATCCTCGCTTTTTTTTTTTCTATTCGATTTTGCAGCCACACGAGTGACTAGTGTGACTAACCCGAGAAGTAAAGCCAATGTGTACAAGGCGCCAGAACTGACCTAGGGTCACAATCTACTTCAACAAGAGTCAGTACAATCCGAACGCAGGAACTAAATGGACATATACATTATGAAAGGTCTTGAGAATGATGAGATTGTACGTCAACCCATGATATCGTCCTTGCAAAGCGCTGTTAATGGTACTCTACATGAAGTTAACACAACCCAGCAGCTTCACGATCTTATCTTCCCGGGTCCAGATGGATATCTAAACCAAGAAAATGAACACTATCCAAGCAATAGAACCTGGATTATCCTCTGCTGGCATGTTCCGACTCTTTTTCCCACTCTGATGGGGCCGATCGGAACATGTCAGGACCATAGAAGCCAAGCCAAACAGTCAGAAAAATAAATGAATGCGTGGTTCCATGAAAGCACGGACGTTACTGGAAAAATTGCAGGTCTTGGAGAGGGATTGTGGAGAAAGGATAAGGAGTGATGGGCTTTTTTTCCTTACCAAAAAGAAGGAGGCAATGGCGGGACTAACTTGTATCTCCCCATTTAATCTGCTCTTTATCCACAGGACTTCACGTGATCACTACTAACCTTCCTTCTCTCTCACGATTCCAGTTGCTGGAGGAGCTTCTGGGTTCATCTGGGTGTTAAAAAAAAAGTCCCGAGGCTTTTTCTCTCCAGTCTCTGCAGAGAAAGCATAGCAGAAGAAAAGGAGAAACAAAAGGGACAACAAAGAGATCTCAAGCTCATTGGGGAAAAGATCGCAGATCTCAGGACCCTTTTGATTTCTTCTCAATTTAGGCACTTGTAATGAGTGCATAACAGGTAGCATCAGTTCAACAAGAGAATGCAGATCGCAGGAATCAAAATTGGTGCTTCCTTATTCCAACGTTTCAACACAAATTCACTTCTCCTTTTCTTCAGCAGAGAAGAAAAAATCGTCAGCTTTCCCAAGCCGAATTCAATCCACCGTATAAGTAGAAACAAAAAGCAAAAAATAAAAATTATCAAATCAACAATAATTAACAGGCGTAGCAAGAAAAAAATTATAGGAATATAAGAATGAGCAAAAAAATGGGGTTTGATCTCACACAGCTGAAAACAGTACTATACAACACAAAACCAGCATGAGTCTCTGCACGCCGGCGACTGAGCATCCAGACCGCATCTCTTCCCTGGATATCGGCGGTGGCCCGTCGAGACTCCCGGGCGTATTCTCGGGCGAGAGTGTGATGTCGGGCGGCGGAGCCGCACTCATGATTGCGCCGCCGGACTTCGAACCCACCGATGGATTCTTCCCGAAGATCTCCCTTGGCAATAGAACCCTCGAGACGCCGAAAATCGCCACTGGGTTCTCGTCGAAGACGGTCTGCGTCACCGAGGCCTGAACGATCCCTGTATCGATTGCGACCGATCCATTCACTCGGGAGATATTGAGAGTGTAGCTCCCAGCTCCCATGTCCTCCGTTGCCAATGTGGGTTGCAACGGATTCACGATCGATTCCAGAGAGCCGAGAGGGTAATAAGAATGCAGGACGTGAAACTTCAGCACCACGGCCTTCTTATCCGCGGGCAGGGACTGCAAGCTCTGGCTCGTAGGCAATTCGGCAAAGGCAGTGTCGGTCGGGACAAAGAGGGTGATCCCGGCGCCGCCCTCGTCGGCCTCGAATTCCTCGGCGACGCCGGAGGCGGCGAGCATCGAGGCGGCGACGTTGAAGTTGTGGCCGTCGATTAGGGCTTTGGTGATGTTGAGGCCCAGCGGGGGGCGAGTCTCCGAGGCCATGAGGTCGAAGCCGTAAGGGAGGAGGAGGGAATTGACGGTGAAGATGGAGAGGTTGTAAGGGACGGTCTTGATGGGCTCGAGGAGGGTGGCGTTGGATGGGGAGTAAGGGGCTGGGGAGTAGACGGAGACGGCGCCGGTGGAGGGATCGCTCGTGATGTTGACGGAGCCGAAGTTGCTGGTGGCGCGTCCGGTGGTCTGGAAGAGGGTGGTGAAGAGGGTTCCGGAGGGGGGGATCTGGTGGAGGTCGGCGGAGGAGAGGAACTGGAGGAGCACATGGTAGCGGAGGACGTCGGCGAGAGAGGTGGGGGAGAGGCGGCGCGTGAGGTCGGAGGAGGCGAGGTAGGCGTTGGGAACGGCGAGGATGGTGACGGCAGAGCGCTGGGCCAGATCCGAGGCGATGGTGGTGGAGAGGAGGGCGGTGAAGGCGGAGAGCTCCGGGAAGGTGGAGAGGAGGGCGGTGACGTTGAGGGAGGCCGTGGGGGTTGCGGGGAGGGTCAGAAGGAGAACATAGAGGAGGGTCGTGGGGGTAATTTTGGAAATGGAGATCGGTACGGCCATTGCTGCGGCGGCGGCGGCGGCTGCTCTCTGCGAGGAGGAGAGGCAGAGAGTGCACCTGCAAAGTGTGTGGGGAGAGGCGAAGGTGAAGCGTGTGAGCTGCTCGAGTCCACCCAGCAGCGAGTGAGAGTGCAGTGACTGTATCTGTGACCGAGAAGTGAGCGAGAGAGTGGGGATGAAGATAGACAGCGAAGGGCGTGATCGACGGTCCTGATGATTGCATGTGATGGTGTTTGTGGTTGATGGGTGGGGGGGCATGATAGGCTGATGTTGATGCTTTGATGCTCCCCTTCCCACTCGCGCTCCCGGAGGTTGGATCGCACGGCGGCCACGGTCGGGATTTTCCGACATGAAGATCCGAAATTTCAGACGGGATGGAACAAGTCCCGTCTGAAATTTGTCTTTACCGCCCGCTGCCGTGAAACTCGAGCTATAACATGGAGGATATTTTTGGCATTTTCATCTCCAGATTTGGGACAATTGTTCGTTCACGCTTCGTGTATCAGCTTACTGACTTTAAGACAAGTGACCTCGATCAGGCACTTGACTTTATTGTTAAGCCTGATGTGTCGAAGCTCAGCTCCCCCTAATCCCTTTGCCATTACCTATTTAGTTTGTTTTATAGCTATAAGCTATTGATTTGTATCTATACATTATACTTTTTAACACTTTTGTACCTGGTTGTAATCACAAAGAGCATGCCATGATTACAATTATATCAGTACGATTTACTCGTGTGAATGTGCTACCATTAAAAGGATAGCAGCGGTTCTCCACTTTTACTTATTCATAAATGTGTTGACGAACAAACTTCGACATCCGTAGTCCGCCGTCGCATCTCGCAATCAAATGCCTCTCTTCTCAGGATTACTCCATCAGCTTTAATTTTATTATTTTATCTCGCCGACCATTTGTTTTGTCTTGAATTGATCCGATAGGGCTGCGGCAGCTGCAAGTCGAGTGAGAAGTAGTACCAAAAAATCTCGTTTGCAATCTCGTCTCATAAGAAGAGAAGGCAAATCGGTGGCAAGCACCACGGCTTCGCACATGAATCTCCATCGTCGTCTAACGAAGGCCAAACGACAGCCTCGCTTTTCAAGTCCAGGGTCGGCAAAATTTGTACCCGTTGTCGAGTTTGCTCCGCCTTTCGATCCCAGGACGGGCACGGGTACTCGACTGGCTTGTTTCGGCCCATTGTTTTTATCATTACTTTTGTTTTGCCCAAGACCAACGCGGCGAAAACTTCAGAAAAAACGACGAAATGCTCATCTACGATCCATACAGAATTAGTATCGATGCACAAGTCGAATGATGATGATTATGTTGTAGTTCGCGAATGAAAAGAACGATTGTTGATTGTGCTAGTCGCGATTGGTTTAGCGTCATAGCATCCGAGGTCTAGCCTAAGACAATGTATCAAATTAAAGCGACTATGTAGTTTTGACCTGAAAATATACCAAAACTCATTTTTGTGAGTAGTCTCCACGTGCATTCTACTGCTCCACAATTGGTTCCATTTTTCAAAAAATCCCAAATTTGATTTTTGTCGAATACACTCTTCTTTCGAGACATTTCAAATATAAATTGTCATAATTTAATTTTTAAATAAACGAGTCATGTACAAATTAGACTGGTCAAAATAGATCACAGACCCGTTTCTTAAGTTATATGGATGTTAAATGGATTTATAACTTATTTAGACCTAATATAAGTTTATGACTTTCTTTTCATTTCCTAACATGATATCTCGTTCATTCATGTCGTACTCAAACCTCAATTTAAGTACCAACTTTCGTAAATTGGGCTAAATGTAAAAATACTTTTAACAATATAGATCGGATTGAGTATGGATAATCGAATTCATATTGCATAGATAAATGGGTCAATTTTGAGTAGGGTCGTTTTTAGTTCAAGCACAACTTGACCGTGCAGTTTGACGGCTGTTCTATGTACGATGTTAGATAAAATTCTGAGTCAAGAATTCACTATTCCACCAATGTCCTCAAAGTCAACATGTTTCAAAGTGCCAGATATACACAATTTCGGCAAAGCCAGCAATGTAGAACGGACGTCTCTGACCTTCGTCGGCCTTCCTCCCCTCCCACTTAAACCCCGTCAGTGCTCAACCCTCTCGCCCGCTCAATCTCCACCGTCACCTCCACCGTCTCAGGCAAGCTTCTGGTTTCGCTCCTCATTTTTTGACTGTTCGTGTTGAGATCATTTGGTTCTCTCTCTCTCTCTCTCTCTCTCTCTCTATCTCTCTCATTCCTTCTGGTTTCGCGAAGACAGCATCGTGCGGAGGAAAAGATTTTCGCCCACCAAGTGTTTGATTATAGTTTCAGCACAAATACCATAGTTGTCCAGGGGTGTCGTAGGTCCACAGAGAATGCTGTCCGTAGATTAATTGACATCTTGTTCGGGGAAATGGAGGAAAGCGATATGGTAGGGATGGCAGTCTGTTTTGCGAACCATACTATGCCGTAGCTATTTTATTTTAGTTCCTACTCTGTCATGTTCTTGTTCCCGTGCAATAGATGGTCTACTCTATCCAACCTTAAACCATTCTGCGACCCAAACATGCTATTAGTCGGACGCCATCGATAAGGTCTTTGAAGAGACCTTGTATGTCAAACAAATCATAGACGCAAGGCAGGACCGGAGCCGAAAGACGAAAAAATGTATATTTCGTTTGCTACTGAAATGCTTCTTTGTTGGTTTATTGCCTTCTCTCGATCGTGACTGCATTTACGGTGCTCGATGAATTGATCCAAAGATGCTTAGTTTTTTTGTCTGATGTTGCTTGTCTATGTAATGCCTTTCACTCTCATTTGCATCATGTCAGGATTCCCTGAAAATCCACATAGCATATGAAAAGGGTCTGAAATTTCCCTTTGAGTCGCACTCAGATTGGTTATAATGAAGTTTTGTCAAAAGAATTACTTTTCCCTGCCGAATTGCTAATCCTTTGGTTTCCCTAGAAAGATGGCACAAGCAGATTCTCCTGTGTCGATTTTTCCTACCTTAAACAAAATTTACACAACCGAACTTTTAATGCAGATCGCACAGCGTAGGGAGATGTAAGATTTAATATAGCTGCCTTCCATATATTGGGAGAAAAAAATGCTGGGAGGATAGATAACATCATTATGTTGGAAAATTCCCCAAGATAAGAGTTAAGCATAAGAGACATCATGTGGGCACGCCGTGCAAAACTCTCATGGCACCTGGAAGGGTTGAGGGCAACTTCAGAGGCGCCATGGCTATTGTTATCTTTGTCCTCTTATTCAGACTCTCCTCACAAGAAGCCTAAGCTTGCTCCTTTGCAGGTACCCTTTCCTTTTTCTTTTTTTTTTTTGGGTCAGGTAAGAGTAACAGGTACCCTTTCCTTCCTCTTCTCTTTCTCCAATTCACTTGAAAGTGTCATTTAGGAGTGGAAAAACTTTATGAAGTTGTGTAAGTTAGTGACTTGACAACAGATAGGAGCAACTTTTATATTTTTTTCATTTTGTAAGTTTTTCTTGGTACACCGTTCCATTGATGTGTGCAAGTAGATTTCAAATTTGAATATTCTCTCAGTGAGATTAATTATATAACCCTAATGATTCTCGAGTAGGAAGCTGAAGGATTCAGCTACTTAGGGTCCTAAAAACATCTTTCTAAAAGAATTTTCTGTGGCCGTGTTACTAAAACTGGATTGGCAGTCCGTTGGGGCTATTGGGGCTACATAATTTTAAGGAAGAAGAAGTCATCATAAGACATTTAGTTGGCTGATGTAGAATTATCTTTGTCTGAAGAGGCTTGGGGGCATTGGTTCTACCAGCTGTTTGAACAAGCAACTGTTACCAGATGATGTGAACATTATAATATGTTTTCGTAATTGGATAGGAGAATTCCAACTATGTAAAGTAATTTAAGATTCGACTGGATTGCTTGCTTGAACAGCAGATATTTCATATACTGCAAACTTAATTCAGGTTTCGAACTGAGTGTAAGCAGTCTTTTTCCACAAATCCATGTTGTTTTCTTGCCCCTTAATTCATGGCATTCGTTTTCTGTAGGAAAGGAAAATGAGAGACAGAATTAAGCTCTTTGCTAAGGGAGGTGATGGTGGCAATGGTTGTTCTAGTATTCGTCGCAGTCGACGTGATTCTCGAGGCCAACCTGATGGTATATTTCCATTCCATGTGATGTCCATAATCTTCATTATTATCCCTTGTCATGTTTATGGATCAGTAGCATTCTTTGCATCATCAAAGAATGCACGCATTTTTGTCAATAGGGGAGATGCAAAATTAGGTCAGTGACTTCAGGAATTCGCTTTGTCACAGCTTTAGTTTTTTATATATTGAACTGCAGGAGGGAATGGTGGAAGAGGTGGGGATGTTATTCTAGAATGTTCTCGTGCAATTTGGGACTTCCGAAGTGTGCAGCACCACGCAGTTTGTGGCTCTTGCTTCTACTTACTATTTCCTGTGAAGTTCTTTTAATTTTAGGGAAAAGATATGCTTATACAGCTCTGGGAAATTTTAGTGATATTCCTATTGCTACATGCAGCATGGAGGTAGGGGAGGCCAAGGATCCTCAAAGAACATGATCGGTACCCGGGGAAAGGATAAGGTTTAACCTTTAAACTCTCGTCGACTGAAAGATAACTAATTTTCTTTTCTCTGGACATTTAGTTAAGTGAGGCCATGCTAGTATGAGCAGCTCTTTTGTTTGCTAGGTTGTCTATGTACCTCTGGGCACTGTTATTCATCTGGTGGAGGGGGAAATTCCTGGCACGGTTGAAAAGTGTTCTAAAGAATTAGATCCGTGGGAGCTTCCAGGTTCACTTGATGTTCCATCTGAATCTAACAGCCAACCTGCTTTAGATGCTCAGAGTGGAGCAAAAGAAGATGAATCAGCACACACTTCCGTCGGCACTTCTTATCCTACTGCAGCTCTAGAAAAGAGGGAAAATTTAAAACAATCTCCTCAAGACTCATCGACTGATGCTGCATGTCAACTTGCTGGTTCTAGTTCATCAGGGAATGGCATGGAAGAGGAGGTGGAGGAAGAGGATAATATAAAGTACAATATAGCAGAACTGAAAAAGCAGGGTGAACGAATAGTTGTTGCTTGTGGAGGAGCAGGTGGACTGGGTAATGTTTCTACTTCAAAGAACCTCCGAAAGTCTAACCCAATACACGAGTCACGTAGAGATGGTGCCTCTGATCTTGACCAAAAAGAATGCTCGTTAAATCTTGGTTTGCCGGGTTCTAATGCCATCCTTGTATTAGAGCTCAAGAGTATTGCCGACGTGGGCCTTGTTGGGATGCCGAATGCTGGTAAGAGTACTCTCCTGGGAGCCATATCAAGAGCTAAACCAAGAATAGGTCATTATGCATTCACAACGCTCCGGCCTAGTTTGGGAAATCTGAGCTACGACGACTTGTCGATAAAGGTGGCCGATATTCCAGGACTCATAAAGGGCGCGCATGAGAATCGTGGACTTGGGCATGCATTCTTGCGCCACATAGAGCGTACAAAGGTTCTGGCTTTTGTTTTAGATTTAGCAGCTGGGTTGGATGGTAGAGTAGGAATTCCACCGTGGGAACAGCTGAAGGATTTGATGTTAGAGCTCGAGCACCATCAGGAAGGATTATCTTCTCGCCCATCCTTGATAGTGGCAAACAAGATTGACGAAGCAGGGGCAGAGAAAGTGTATGAGGAACTGAAAAGCAGGGTGCAAGGTGTTCCTATCTATCCCGTCTGCGCTGTCCTAGAGGAAGGAGTAGAAGAACTAAAAGATGGTCTTAGGTTGCTTGTGAGCGGTGAAGTATCAAACCGACTCAACATGCATGATATTATGCTTGAGTAGGTTACCCTTAACCGGTGTGGCTATCTATTGTTCTAGGATTCTCGGAAGCACAATTTTCCTTGCAATAGGAAACATTTTTCCAAATTTTTCTTTCGAGTTTAGACCTTAGATAGGAAAATAACTTTTAGTGCCTTTCATACCTCTATGGTTATGTGAACGCATATAGAGATGCATCGTAAATGACAAAGGTTCACCCTGAGGCACTTTCATCGATTGGAGATGTTCCTTTCGTCGTTACTTGAACTAATCAATCATTCTTGAGAAAAAGCCATCTAACCCGTGTACTAAACATCCTTCCTTTGATGTAGCCCGTGTTGGATTAATTTCTCCAGTAGAGCTTGCCACCGGGCAAGTAGTATTGTCGCCTAGTTTTTCCAGGAAAGAAATGGTAATTGCTTATTTCGAATGCAGGAGGCAATGTACTTATCAGATGACAATTGATCGGATGTTCGAATTTTAAGCTCTCAACCCGTGGCCGATCTGCCAATAGTCAACACCATTATTATTCATTAAATATGAGAGATTTGGATAATTGTGTTTGCCCTTTGTTATGCATCAGTTATCCAAAACGGCATGCTTCATGCCTCTGCATAAAGAAACTAGAAAATGTAGTTGACTCCGGCAAGGTTCTAGGACATTCTGAGGTCTCTAAGCGAAATGGTAAGCCCGACGCTTCAATCGAAGATCCATCGAGCTGAAAACGACCCTCTCGAAGTTCACCTCTATTCCGAACTTTAATACCGTATACTCGCATAATTTATTTTATAATCTGAGTTTACGTGGGAGGTTTTATTTAAAAGTTGGAATACGTGAACAGAGACAATCTAGTGGGGGCCTCAAGAGATGTTGAAAGGATACATCGCTTTCCTGATTAACATACAGATTAGCACAATTCATCCGTCGTCCCCCATCAGATTCGAAGACAAAATCAGCTGATATTAGCAAAGTTCGGGCTAGTTGTCCGTGATACATCGGCCAAATCTTGCAAGAAATTGCCGCCTAGTTAATTCTTTTCCCCTCCTCATTTAGTCGTATCTCATTAAATTATGCTGGCAATCAATAAGTAAACCTCCCTTGGCCGTCCCTGGACATGGACATCCGTATCCTAATTGGCTGCCTGACGTGGAAGAGGATAGAGAAATGATACCGGGACATCAAAGGAGACGTAAACATCTCGCGATTCAACCACGTGTGCGGCCGATATCTTTTGCCGTGTCCCTCACCCATATTATAAAAGGAGGCAAGTATGATCCTTACATTCACACGCTCAGACCTAAGATTGTGAATCCCATAAGCACAAAGAAACTCTTGTTGTTGCGCTCTTCAGTTCCGATCGAAAGAAAATGTCTTCCTGCGGTGGAAACTGTGGTTGTGGCGACTGCAAATGCGGCAGTGGGTAATATCATGTCTTACGTGCCTTTGTATATTTGTACTCGTGCAGATGCAATATGTTTGTGCATAAAGCACGCGAATATGCACTTTATGCACTGCAGTTCATTGTAATTCCGTGTGAGATGAGATGATGGCTTAGATGCGTTCTCAATTGTCTTATGTGCAGATGCAAGAGGAACCCAGGCTTGGGTCTCTCGGAGACCACCACCACCTCTCAGACCATCATTGCTGGGCTTGCTCCGGTGAAAGCGTGAGTATCGCACAGGGCAAAATCTCCCCTCCTACCTCTCATGCAAAATAGTTAGCTGCATCTTTGTGTACCATTAGAGGCTATTGAATGGCTCGATATCGATTGTGTAACCTCTGAAATATGGTTTCGTATCTTTCGCATGTATCTCAGGAACCCCAGTGAGGTCCCAGAGATGAGCGCCGAGGGTGGCCATGGCTGCAAGTGCGGATCAAACTGCTCATGCGATCCATGCAACTGCTGATCGACTTAAAAAAGAAAGAAAAGGCTCCTATATGTCGAAGCCTATCGTATCGTGAATGCGCGTGTATCAAGTGGTTGCGTATAGAATACTGTAGCGACCTGTGTGGTGAATAATGCAGACCTGGGTTTTGGCCATATGCATCCTTCTCTCCTGAATCTGGGTGCTTATGATGAAACCCTGGCCAGCCAACTGTTGTGAGATTACCTGTTTTTAAATTTGAATGGATTTGGATGGATTATGAATCTTTTCGTTTTGCCTTTACTAAAATCATCTTCTGCAATGCTGTGGAGTGCAAGACTTCACCACTCTCCTCAATAATTTGATCTCTCGCGTCGAAAAAGAGCTGGTTGCGTGAATACTTGTCACTGATTAATTGTAATGACGAGTATAGCGACGCTTTGAACCGGGCTTCCTTTGGTGGTTGTGCGATAGTGATCGACACCCCCTTAGAGGCCACTCGATTGGTTGTTCTGAAAGTCCAAGTCGCTCCTCCATAAACTTCATGCCGTGGGGTGCAAGGCTCCACGCATTCTTCCTAAAATACAAAACCCCCACCCCGAAAAGTCGGTTGCATCAGTATTTGTCGTTGTTAATTATAGTGACAAGTAAAATTGACGTTTTGAACTGGTCAAGGTCGTTCCTCCATGTGAAATATCTGTCACAGGAGGCCGGGAGTGATTGAATTTCTTCGTTTGGGCAAGTGGATCGGGAAGATTTGTGGGAAATGTCCCACTCCTACCTGAGCTTTCTGATCAACCGATTCACAGGACATATCATATATTCGGATGTTCAAATTGGATCGCCAAAACAATAATTTATCAGAAACTAAAATACTGAAGAGTTGAAGAACGACGACAACCCACCCAAGGAGTTACTTTTAATATTAATCTGCAACCATCGTTCATCAATAACTTTTCTAATCAACAGATTCTCATCTTGGTCACGGGTAGCTGAAGACGAGTGCTTCAAGTTACGTAGGAGAGGGTCCCTTTACGCATAGTCACTCAGCCCCAGGTGAATGGAAACACAACCTCAGATGACGAAGAACCAAATAGCTGTGTTTTCAAAGCGCTCCTATTTCCAAAACTGCAGGACGACGTTAACAATCACCGATCTGAGCTCATTTAACTTGCTCGATCCGCACCCACTAACATTTTTCATTCGAAATATGGAAGATCAATGATCAGACAAGCCTTACTTGCGATGAGGAGAGTCAGGAATTGGTCTCGAAATGCACCGGATGATTCTCATTCGGTGAGGGTGTTCAAAAACCTTTCCAAGACGCTCAAATTCAGCTGGATCAGATGCGATCCCAGTTCGAGAAACAACCTCCTTGGTTTTTCTTCCTCCAGTCGATCATATTCGCACGATCAGATATCCATGGACCGGGCATCACCTAGAGCAATTTTGACTTTACACAGGTCATAGACCCATCACCGAGAGCAACCTACAAACATGGTGCTTCACTGCAAGCATAAATCCATTCCTCACCAAACAGCTCGAGCAGTGCGTAATCATGACCATACCAATCCTAAGTTGCCAAGCTAACACAACCCAACCCAACCTCCAACGGAACAGTCTCCAGGAACCCAGGAGATATGTAATAGTATGACACCGTCCTCCGTGGACAGTATAACAATTTACACATCAAACCCTTTTCAGGAATAATGTCAAGCAGTGTAGCTGCATCCGGCAACAAGCTGCTTTTGAGCTTAAGAACGCGAGTGACGGAGGAAGCTGGAATGAAACCAACCTAGAAACGAACCCCATTCTGATGGTTTTAATCCATGGATTTAGTGACTCCCTCGTTGGTTATCCTTTGCAGTGCTGATCCATGAAAGCGCACGGCCTCCTCATTAAGAGCCCAAGTCTGGATAAGATTAACTTCAATCCTCCAAATTTTCAAGAGATCCAGAAAAATTGACTTTGGATTCAGAGAGGGCCCCGGCCCAAATTAAAACAAAAGGCCCGGTCGAAAAACTAAACCTCCTAAGAACAGTACAAGATTGGGGCGATCGTAATGTTAGAACATCATTACATTATGGATGCCGAAGATCAGTACGGGGCCAACAAATGCTATAATGTTATGTGTTTCTTAAAAGATATTAACAATCGACTCTTTTACCGTATACAGTAATGAAATCCACGTTTGAAATGAGCCTTTCCAAAAGAATGAACAACATAAATACGCAAAGAGAAAGGAGTAAACTACCGATGCTCTAACTAAGTTGCATTCTTTTCAACTGAATAGAAACCATCTTTGTTCACTGAGTAGATGACAAAATCATCTACTGAAATACGGACCACTCGTCAAAATTACATCACGGCTTGTCATGCGACAATCATAGAGGCAAACACACGGACCGAACAGTCTTTCAGCTCCGATTCAAACTATATTCAACACAACAAACAATAATAAAAAGTGGGAACTTCTCCATCCCATGAAGTGCTTTCGTAAATCAATCGAATGGCCCCCAATCAAAGACTTTTCAGCCCGGGCTTGACCCGGCTCAACCGGGTAATCATACATCGGGAGAATTTTTTAGAACACTGGCCGCACCGGCGGAGAAAAGTGGCCGCGCGATCCCCCAAAAAAGATGAAATAGGGGATCAATCGCAGCCCCCAATCCACGTGCCTAGTAGTAGTAGCCAATGAAGACTTTTTCAAATTATAGAAGTCGCGATTTGCCCCCCCATCACAAAAAAAGAGGGTAACGTTCAAATCCCCTCAACGTTCAAATCCACCCCTTTATTTTTTTCAAATTATAATACAAAGAAGTGAGCGAACAAATAGCAACAACAATAAAATCCCATAAACAAATCCTTCGACTGACGATACAGGCTCCTCGTACCTCCCGCCACCGCCCTCTCCTCTTCTACTCTCATGCTCCCGGCATCCGCCGCCGGATACTCGCACCCATCGTCACCTGTCACGTCGTCCACGGTTTTTTTTTTTTTTGTGTTTTCGCCACTTGTCATTAATAGCGCGACGACACCGTCCATTATGTCTCTAAAAGCAGAGGGTCGAGGAGGACGTACTGGGATCCACTGCCGTGATCTCTCCGGTCTTCCCGAAGTCGCAGTCGTAGTCGTGCTGCCCGAGGGACTGGTAGTACGCGTTCATGGCGTACGATGCGTGCGACCGCACCGTGTTCGGGTCGAAGCAGGCCCCGCCTGTCTGTATGGGCTTGCAGTCCACTTGGGGGCTGCTGCACGCGAAGTCTAGGTTCGCCTGCAGCGCCTGGTCGCTCGCGTCCGATCGCGCCACGCACCACTTCTTACCAGAGCTCGTCGGCGGGGTCGCCGTCGTAGCGGGTCCACTAGCCTGTCATCACCACACAAAAAAACAAAAAGAGTAAAATCCAAATGGACGAGTTAGATCTCGAAGCAACGTACACGGGCTGCAGCTGATTTTAGAACGGGGGAAAAAGAAATTCACGAGCGCCATCAGCTGATTATGTTACGTTTCTGTCTTCGTTGGGAACGTCTATTTGACAAATGGCGCGACATCCCGTTCTTCCGATTACAACTTTTCATGGACTAATATGCCCTCCAGTGATGTGGATCGAGGCACAAAACATATGTAAATGTCGCCACAGGGTGAGGACATTCCGGGCAAAAGCGAAGCTGAAGCGAAAGAGCCGACGTCTCTTTCCGGGGGCAGACACGAACGTTGAAACAATGAGATTTGTCTTACGTGTCAGAGCCTCACCGCCCAAAGCAATTATCACTTCACACACTCAAAAGAAAACAAATTCTTTTCGACACGCGACGCAATCTGAACGCGACGATAGGTCAAAATTTCAAATCTCGAGAGGCAACCTTTACAGCTCAGTCAATAATAACACGTTCCCTTTCCCTCCTGAATCCTGATCCAGAAAATTGTACCCATCGATATTCGCAGTTGATGAACGCGCTTCCCTGATATTATCGGTTTCAGCGTGTTTGACTCTTAATTACTTCTCTAATCACGTATTCAGTCCCCGTTAATAAACGAGAAAAAACAAAAGATATGCAGAGGGTTTATGGAAGCGCATTTACCGGACCGTTCCTCAGGACGTCGACGTTGTAGACCGGAGTCAGATCCGGCTTGAACAGCCCGAAATTCCGCTCCGAGGTCGACGGTTTCAGGTTCTCGTTGAACAGCGCGAACACGTAAGTCTCGAACTTGCGGTTCGGCATCAGCGGCGTTCCCTTCCCGGAGTTCACGTGCCTCACGAGGTTCCCGTTGTACGACACGGCGTTCTCCATGTTCACGTCCGGCTGGGTGGGGTCGCCCACCGAGGGCCACCCGGTCTCTCCCACCACGATCTCCACGTCCTCGTAACCCACCTTCTTCATCGCCGAGTAGACCGCGTCCATCTGGGCGTCGAACATGTTCGTGTAGTTCATCCCCGTCGCCTTGTCGAAAATGCCGGCGTTCGGCTTGAACAACGCGTAGTTCAGGGTCTTGGCGGTGAACCCGAAGTAAGGGTACGGGTTCACCATGAAGGCGGACTTCGTCTGGCGGTGGAATTCCAGGATCGGAGCGAATATGGCCCGGTCGTACCCGCGACGGAACCGGCCGGTGCTCGGTGGCTCCGACGACGAGAGTATCCCGAGCGAGTGCGGTGTTGTGACCTGGACTTTAGTGATGTTCGCGAGCTGGAGAGCCGAGTGGAGGGCTTTCATGGCGGGCAAGAGGCGCGCGATGAGGTTCTTGTCGGAGGTGGCGAGGATCTCATTGCCAACTGTGATGCGGTTGATGAGGGTCTTGGGGTAGAACGGCAAGATGTTGGCAGAGACCCAGGACTGGGCTGCGGGGAGCTTGGAGAGGGAGATGATGTCCCCGTTGCCGACGGTTACGGTGACGGCGATGCCGGTGCCGGCGAAGGCGCGGAGGATGTCGGGGCTGGCGTCGAAGATCTTGACCCGGTCGATGGTGGTTTTGGTCTTGAGGAAGGTGGCGACTTGGGATGGCGGCGGGAGGTTGTCGGCGACGGTGCCATAGTTGACGCCGATCGGGTATGCGGCCCGTGAGAGATGGTGACAAGTCACCGAGAAGAAGAAGATGGCTGTGGTGAGACGAAAAAGCTTGGCCATAATCAGTCCGGCGTACGTTTCGCAGAGGAAATGCAGAGAGAGAGGAGGAGGAGGAGGATGAGGGGAGGGGGGTGTTTAAGCAGCGACGGAGAAGAAGAGCAGAATAAAGCAAGCTTCGCCGAAAGTGCGGTCCACGCGCTCAAGAAACGTGGGCTGTCGCGTGAGGATGGTGGATCCCGCCGAGATCTGCAGGATGGGATGTGAGCGTGACAAGTGTACGGGGGGCGATGGAGCCGTGTGCGGAACGCGCTCGTCTCGTAATTTGCGGTGCGGCGGGGGGTAACGTGAGTGAGAAGTCCTAAGCTGAAGCGAAAATTGATGTCGGGGATCGTGCATTTATGTCTGCGAGGACAGCGAGTGGGGAGTAGTCCTACGCGGTATTTGTCATCTCAAGTTCGCAAGTGTTTCGAGCTAATAAGGGCCACTTGTATAACGAATCTTGAAGTTATATTTGCAAAAAAATATTTTTCTTAATTTTTTCATATATGGTTCGCACAATAAAGTAAATTAACTGAAAATATTTTCATAAAAAAACTACTTTTATATTTCATGAAATTTCCTTATAAAAAATAAAAAAACGTTATTTATTATATAATTACGCACCTTATATTCAAACTCAAAACTCTATATTTAGATTGAAAAATCAACCTTGAGTTTTGGATCTCGACATTCAGAATCAATTCTTTTTTGACGACCCAACCAAAATCCATTTTAAGTAATGACGAATTTTAAAAATGTTTCCTAAAACTATCGCATTTTCAACAAACTAAATAGGATTTTATTTTGTTTACAAATTTTCTTTTTGTCCTTAAATAAATTATCTTAAAACGCATAAACTTAGATTACGTAAGATTAAAGGACAGGATTTTAACCTTTTTGTATCTAATCGTAATTGAGAGGTTGAGAATCCATCCATTCCCAAAGTATAAAAAAATTACCCTGACCTTTCAAATTCTACAAATACCGTCTTTTTAGGGTTCGAAGTGATTCGTCGAGTGAGTGGTCCATCATTTTGTAAGAAAAAGAAATCATGTCTTAATTTATTTTTTGATACCTTTCGGTACCTAATGTTTGTACCTCGTTATAATTTTCCATATAAGAAGGACGGGGATTTGATCCTTTTGCAATCTAACGGTCGGTCGTCGAGAATCTGATCTCGGTGGGATTTAGGGAAAGGGCCCCGCCGTCTTCCTTTTGAGCTGGGCAACGAATCAGCACCAGATCACCACAAAAGTCCATGAGAACGAAAAGGACACGATTCTTTCTCGCCAAAAAGAGACAAGAGGGGAAAAAAAAAAAAACCAAAGAAGGAGTAAAAAGCGCGGCCGCCCATCACGGCCACCACTGACGCCGTTTGGTTTTTGAGGAAACGTTTTCTGTTTCCGCGAAGCAGCTCTTCGTTTCCAATCTCCGATTCTTAATTTCGTCGAAAGTCGAGAATTCTCTTTGTGAAAACGCGTTTGGGTATTGCTATTCTCAAAGTATCCGCATACATTTGAAATTACTGCAGGTAAAATTTCATCAGAAATCGAATCGGAGCTGTTTACCCGGCCTCAATTGAGGCCGCCCTTAACGATTGCATTCGAGATTGCGCTTTTATTGTATCAAGCAGTCGGGATCGTTACGTGCTTCCGTTTGTAATCGAAGAAAGAAGATATGACCGAGCATCCGCTGAAGTTGTAGCAGTTTTCTAGAGGAATACGGCAAGCTTAGATGAGATGGAATCGCCATTTTTCTTCTGGAGAAACTTGCTCCGTTCTGATGATTCCGTGCGGGGTGGCTTGCGTAACCTTCTTGCATTGCGAAACTTCAGTTTGTCCACACAATTGAAGCAGCAGCAGCACATCTCCGGGGCTGATTTTCGCACTTTTGTATTGTTTCCTAGCGACGGCCCGTTGTCGTTCCGAATCAAGGCCCATTATAGTCACGACCTAGTTCTGCTGCTGGGACACGTGTCCCTCGAGTTGATGCTAGCTACTAACGCTAAACCAAGATTAGTCTAATGACCCAGTTGGGCGAGCTCAATTGGGAACGTGGCGTTTCTCATTTTTGCAGAAGATTTGTGATTTAAACAAGGAAAAAAAGGGAGAGAAATAACTATTTGAGTATTTTCCAAGATACCTCGTACGGAAAATAAGATGGGTATGACCTCGAATCCTAAAACGTACCATGCACTCATCGGCTCCAAGTTTTTATTTTTAAACCCGGAACTCGTATTTCTATGGGCTGTGCGAATTCTATGAGTCACGTCGTGCAACTTTGGACAAACTTTTTTGTTTCGACCCTTAAAAATAACGAATTATAAATCTTTCCCTTTTCCATCTAAATTTAAAATATTTATTCGAAATTTTGAATTTATGAAGAGATCGCCCACGAGCTTGCGTGTTTATATATCTATAGTTAGATTTTCATCTTGGTCCGGTTAAGAAAAAGTATTAGTACGCATGTGACGGGATTTGAGGAAAGCCAGAAGGTGAGCAATAAGATTTACTCCAAATAGATTTAATTTTCGGTTTTTGATGAACTACAGCCTATTTCATGAAGAATTATCACTTTCTAATCATCCTAGTTTAATCAGAAGGGCATCCTATGACTTCGCGAGAAAATTCTTAGATAATATTTGATTTGTATAGCTCTTAATCGTGATGGGTTTCACAATAAGCTCGCATATAATAAGTTAGGTGCACCAAGCTCATCCATACAATTTACCTCCAGGACGCCCTTGTCTATTGTAGCTAGTGTACTAGACGATATATCTCTTCCTTCTTCGGTGACTTCCTTTTACAGAGAGAGTCGGAGTTATCTAAATTTCTTGTGTAATTTTCCAAAATTGAAATTTCCTTTTTACCACTTGACAAGGAAGGTAAACTTACTCTTTAGAAGATAAACCCTTGAGATTTGTATTCGCTGCCATGCGAAATTCTTCTGATTGCCTTAATATCTACAGTCACTGTCCTTTTCAAAGAAAGATGGCTTTTGAGTTATGATTCCATCTTTTCGTTCTAAGCAAGTAGGATTAACACTCTCAAATTAAACCTTTCAACTCCTAAATAAAGAAGTAGCTACGGCAGCTATTGAAGCCAGCTAGTGCCCCCCATCCCGTTCTTTCGAGCGAGAGAAGCCGAAATGAGCTTCGTAGCCAATGAAAGACTCGCTAAGGGCGTTAAGGCTAAGAGTTCTTGGATTAGCTACGGTAGCAAGAATCCCTAAACAAGAGTAGCCTTTTCTCTCTCGACAGGGAACTGCTTACCATTAGCATGAGAGATCCTATCGAAATTGTTGTATAACAATATTTTTGAGGACAATATTTCCTTTTTACCACTTGACAAGGAAGGTAAACTTACTCTTTAGAAGATAAACCCTTGAGATTTGTATTCGCTGCCATGCGAAATTCTTCTGATTGCCTTAATATCTACAGTCACTGTCCTTTTCAAAGAAAGATGGCTTTTGAGTTATGATTCCATCTTTTCGTCCTAAGCAAGTAGGATTAACACTCTCAAATTAAACCTTTCAACTCCTAAATAAAGAAGTAGCTACGGCAGCTATTGAAGCCAGCTAGTGCCCCCCATCCCGTTCTTTCGAGCGAGAAAAGCCGAAATGAGCTTCGTAGCCAATGAAAGACTCGCTAAGGGCGTTAAGGCTTGTGAAAGTACTTAAATATAAAACCACGTCTTCACCTAACGGCTTAAGCTTTTAGGACAGTTGGCAGTGGTCCTACAAAAACTTCACAAGGCTAAGGGTGCGCATGATTTAATTTCTGGCCAGAAATTGAGTTTTGGAACAGAAATAGATTTTTCTATTTCTGTTTCAAAATGAGTTTTTGAGGGAAAAAATGCGTTTGATAATAACAAACAATTTTTATTTCAGAAACATAAATCTGTTTGATATGATAAAAAAAATTTGTTTCTGATTTTGTTTCTTATCAATTTTGAGTTTGCAAGATATTCATTTTAATAAAAATCAAATACTTATTTAGTGCAAAAAATTGATAAATCTCATCACATTTTCTATTGTCATTTTGATAAATACTTGTTTGATATGAAACTGACCCACATAGCTTGAGAGGAAGGGCTCACTGCCTACCACGACATACCTGTCATTTTGTCATTTCAATTTATGTAAATAGTCAATAAAATATAGCTCACACATCAACACGTTAATTGCTTTAACACTAAAACATATATCTTCGCTTGCTACATATGTTAAAGCAACATCGAGACTTACTAATTTTTGTCCTTTTGATTTGACTCTACATAAAGGTTTAAGCAAGCCACAAACTGTGCTCTCACCCTCGATATTGAGATGAGCAGAGATCTACCGTTATGGATAAGACTAGAATCGTCCACACAACCACCTCCCCCCATCTCAAACCAATGACCTAAATGCAGATGCAATTTTAAAATGGCATAACAAGATAACTGAAGAATCCGGACCTGGAAAATTCAACCTGCAAGGAGCTGACAAAACAATAGCAACGCAAGGTGGGAGGATTTAATTGAAAGTGATGCAATTAAGCTAGGTGTCGCAATTAAGCTAATATCACTTCTTGAAAGATAGTTGTGGGGGAGGGAATGCTAGGAAAAAGCTGTATCTCCACTCTTCCACTTCTAAACAGAGCATGATCTCACCAGCTCGCTTTAGTTTCACCTAACAACCCAAGATCATCATGTAATGAGAAAGACATACCTAGCTTTACCGTATTGAACTCATCCATTCATCTTCTCTCAATTAAACAATCGATCAATTCAACGCAAACCAAACCCCATACAAAGAAAAAAGGTAAAAACGAGAATTTGTTGCATCATCATACCCGATGGCAACACCTCATTTACCAACAAAAGTAGACACATGCTGGCGAACCCAGAGATCAGAGGCAACAGTCGAAGAGCTCAACACAGCCAGCATCTCATTGGGTATCCCCACCATCACCTCAATCCCACTCCCTTCAAGAGCCCTGAGCACACTTGGGTCTGTAACGAACAACTTCACCTTCTGTATCTTGTTCTGCTGCAAGAGATCCACCACCGCGGATGGTCTCAGCCTATGGAAGGAGATAGTGCCCCAGTTCACTCCAATGGCGGATTCTGTGAGCAAGAGCGAGGGTGAGATCAGCAAGAAGAGCAAAGGAGGAGAAAGAGAGAGAGAGAGAGAGGGTCGACGCCGATAGCTGTCTCGTGCGGAAGGGGAGAAAGAGAGAGACAGGAACAACGAAGCCCTCTGGCTCCGAGTCCGGCAAAAGAGGCGGAAGGAGGTGGCGGCGGAGGCGTGTGAACAAGGTGGAAGAGGCTCGGTCGTGTGGAGAAGAGGAGAGGCGGTCTTCTTCGGTGAGGAAGAGCAGAGAACGTAGATTAGGACAAAGGAAAATAAGGGAGAGAGAGAGAGAACTGATTCTCAACTGGTGACCCAAAACCAGAAACAACAAATTTTTGATTTATGTTTCTTGCCCAAAATTGATTTCTGAAATAGAAATCTATTTCAAAAATAGAAAATCAAAAGTTTTTCACCAAACGCTAAACTGTTTCAGAATGAAGTTTTTTGCTCAAGAACTTATTTTGAAACAGAAACAGGTGACAATCATGCGCATGTTTCAATTTCTAGCCAGAAATTGAGTTCTGAAACAGAATTAGATTTTTCTTTTTCTATTTCAGAATGAGTTTCTGAGGAAAAAAACGCGTTTGATAAGAACGAATAATTTATATTCCAGAAACAGAAATTCGTTTGTTATGGTAAAAAAAAGTTGTTTCCATTTCTATTTCATTTGAAAAATATTTTTTTCATTTTTGAGTTTGTAAGATGTTCATACTAATAAAAATCAAATACTTATTATTTAGCGCAAAAAAAATGACAAATTTTATCGTATTACTATTGTGATCAAACTCTTAATTCACTTTAGTTGCATAAAAATTCAATTCTCAACTATGCAGCATGCAGAAGTTATAGAAGTACTTTCAGCTCAAACATACATTGTCTTTACCGGTTTTTATTCAGCATGGGCAACTGTCTGCAACGAGTCGAGGAGGAATTATGTGAGTCGAAGTCTCAACCACTGTCTTTACTTGCGTATGATTTGAAGATCAAGATTGAGCAAATGGAGGTGCTGCACTGGCTGTGATGCACAACAAATGAAGTAGAAAGGAAAGCAACATTATGTAACAGGAAACGCTCTTGCATTACACACGACGTCAATGTTCTCATCATGCTCCTTCCCAAACCCAAACGTGGGCATATAATTAAAAACGTACGCATCATGTGACGAAAGAATCACAAAAATTACAAATGTGTAACGGCCTCACCATGCTATATTAAAATCACAAAAATCTCCATTAATCACATGGGGAACTCCCCTGTTGCTTCTTAGTGAATTCACTCGATACTCGTTAACTAATTACAGCAGCAGATGGGGTATAAATAGTTCAAAAAAGAAGCAGAACTATGAACACCCTTGCAATGAAATCCAATCGCAAGGAGCTGGAAAGTCACCATGGTCATGCACAAGAACTTTGGATCCACTCCTGAGATTCTACAGTATCTCTACATCTCACGTTTACTTTTGTGAAAAGATCAAAGAACGAAGATATAAATGAAGATATGAACAAAGAACAGAGCAAAGGAATATACGAACTTCATTCATGAAAAAGATTAGAATACAGAGAGAGAAAATCGATCTCTGTTCTTCTTCATCTAAAAGCTTCTGTATGCTTCAATTAATCATCTTTCTCGCCCTCTCTCTTGTTCTGTATATTGTAGTTCAGTCTTTAGCTACAACTGTTCTAGACTTCCTAAAACAAAATTTACAACTAACTCTGTTAACAGAGAAGGTTCTTGGTTCTACTTGTGACACTTTTGATTATCACGGCTCAGCTTTTCTTCTTCAACTTCATCGGCTTCAACTTTACCGGCTTCACTTCTGTTGACTCAACTTTTGTTGACTTTACTTCGTTGGACCTCTTCTGAGTATCTCCTCTTTTTGCCTCTTTGAGTATTGAGCAGAACAACAATTACACTTGTTATTGCCTTGCGTGACTTCTTTTATTTCCTTCTTCAAGGAGATATCTTCAACAACTTTCAGCTTGCCCAACATGGAAAAATATAGCTGTCAGATTGTTCACCAACACAAATGCTCATAGCAGACCAGAAGAGGATCCTGACTACAGACCAATATGCCCAACAAAGCTCGACAGAAATTAGGCAAGACATTGTGAGTTGATAAATGTAATGCAAGGAACAATAATTCAGCAAAAAAAACCGTAACGAGAATTACATTATTTTGCTTGAACACTTAAATGGGGGGAAATTTCCCCATGTCAATAGTACTAGCAACGAAGAAGCAGAAACTTGAACCCTACTGTAATTCATTAATAATCTTTTCAAAACCAAGCACTTCAGATAAATCATCCAGGGTTACCAAATAAACCTTTGTGACCTACTTTCCACATAACAGATTAAAACCACCTCACTAATCTTGATGTACCAACAACTTGTATCAAAGTTTAATCAAATAATTAAACAAAATAGATAGAATTTTTTTCTAATTGTCTTGACAATCAGAGTCTTCCTCCAGCTCAAACACACATGCAGAAATTCAATCTGTCAAGAACATTAGAACTCAAAATCAAATAGTGGACATATTGAAGAGGTAGAGCTGCAAACTGATCCTATTGACTCTATGCAAAAAACTTCCAAATATCTCACCATAGGAAATCCAACAACTACACACGAAAATCATCAAAAACCATTCCAATCACCTTGCATATTATTGCAAGCCAAGGAAGTTCAAATTCAGAATAACCGGCATCATCACTGTATATCCAAAGCCAGACAAATTCCTCGGAGAAATTGAAGAATGCCAATCCTGGCGAATGAATTCCAGCTCCAATTCAGGGACGGAGAGGGAGCGAAAGAAAGGGTGAATATACCGATGGGTCAATGACGAACCCGATGTAGGAAAGCATTACAGGAGCGCGAGTCAATCAAGAAATAAAGCAAGCAAACGTCTCCATCACCGAACATCAACAACATCGCGTCGAAATCGATCGATTTTTTAATTCGATCAAATGAGCAACGGGTCCTAGAAACAAAACCTAGCTTTCGGATCGAGAGATTCAACCACTTGTTCGTCTCCAACGAGAACTAGAGAGAGGGAGAGAGTGTGTTACCTCGCGCGGAGGAGAGGCGGCCTTCGTGGAGGAGAGGAGAGGCGGTCTTCGGTGCAGATCTCGTCGAGGAGAGGAGCCTTGGGTGAGTGAGGGAGAGCAGAGTGCGTGAGCGGAGCCTGGGAGAGCAGTGAGGGAGAGCAAAGCCTTCGATCCTTTGGTGAGTTCGTGAGAGAGCAACGAGCGAGGAGAAAAGAACGTAGGTCAAGCAAGAGAGAGAAAAACGAGTTCTCATTTTTTCCTCAAGAACCAGAAACAACAAAATTTTGGTTACTCATTTTGGGTCAAAATTCATTTCTGAAATAGAAATCTGTTTCAGAAATGAAAAAATCAAAATTTTATATCAAACAAGTATCTGTTTCAGAATGAGTTTTTTTGGTCCAGAACTCATTCTGAAACATAAACAGGTGCGAATCATGCGCACCCTAAGAGTTCTTGGATTAGCTACGGTAGCAAGAATCCCTAAACAAGAGTAGGCTTTTCTCTCTCGACAGGGAACTGCTTACCATTAGCATGAGAGATCCTATCGAAATTGTTGTATAACAATTTTGTTATTGAAAATTACCTTCTAGTTCGCTTATGTATACGGCATAGGTCAATACAGGGAGGGCTTTTCGATTTTTTTGACGATTTCGTTGTATCTTTTTTTTATGAAAAGACAAACGCATTATTCGATTGCTCATATTGAAGTCGCAGTAAAAATTATCATTTGCCGACTTTTGCTTATCAAGCGACGGAATTCATCATCAACCATCTTGACCCGTCGTCTCGAGTCATATTAAAACAAGCGTTGTCGTCTACATGACAAAGACTAAGACAAAGGCTAAGACACCGATTAATAGATAAGTTCGTTCCGTGATGATCTTAACCGTTTCGTTTCTGTTTGTGGTTTTGTGCTTGGACTTTTAGCAAAATGCAATGTATTTGTGCTTTTTAAAAGTTATTAGGTAACCATGAGCTGATTACACGTAACACCAACCCCGCGGATGTGTTTGGCGGCTGTGTCTTGTTGACCGTGCAGGCGGACAACTTTCTCCGGTTTTAGGCACCGTCGCGAGCAAAACCCGACGGCTCAACAAAGCTGCCACCAAAGTCGACTCTTGAATTGAGCAGAGCTGAAAGTCACGTCCATGGTCAGCCTGCTTGTCAGACGCAATGCACGAGGAATTGCAGCATCCGACACGAGGAATTGCAGCATCCGGCGTGTGCGAGAACAATTCAAAGTCCAATTCACGCGACCTTCAATTCCCACGGATTTCGAGCCCCAGGATTCGCACGTGGAGCTCGCATTGTTCACCAGGTGCCACTGAGGTCTTTCACCGACGCGTGGCGAAAGATGGTATTTGTTCGCACTCGGGGTTACCTGTCTAAACTAAATTTGACCGGTCGGCAAGCATGAACGGATTGGTCAAACATCAGATCGAACAATACCTATCGAGTTACCTGCGAAACATAGTAAAACCTTAAGTCACGCTCGCAACATAACTAAGCCGGGACAAAATAAACGGACCCAACAAGGATGCGCAAGCAGGAACCTCCTTGCCCGAACAGGTATTTGGCAAGACCATATCATTCGAAGTATGCGGATTAGTAATTAAGGAAGAAGTCATTTACGCGTGTATGTAGAAAGAGAATGCCAGAAGAGATCGATACTGCGCGAGCTATGATAGACGCATTCGTCCATAGATGCATTAGTTAGGATGTTTCCTAGAAGGAAAGGTCTGCGATCCTAAAAAGCGAAAAAGGGAAGGATTCTCTCATGTGCCCAAATAGAACGAGCTCTTTTGTGGGAAAACTAGGTTTTCAAGAGAAAACTACCTTCGCCGTCCTCTATCGAAAGATGGTAGAAGGGATCCGAAGTGACACTAAATGTTAAGATCCGTGAAGATCCCCACCTAATTATGTTTTTGGTCAAGCATATCCCCGATCGAGAATCCTTGGACGGTATGAATGCGACTGTTGTCGCTGATTGGCGGGGCAAAAAGTTCCGAGTGGGTCGGTAGATTTGCAAAATCTTGGCAAAGAGGACGGATGACACGGGACCCCCCGTTTCAGGAAAGTTCGCGTGTATTTTTCTACATGACTCTTGCCAAATTGAAAAGGTATTTGCTGTTTTTCGAGAACTGTATTTCGTGGCCGTGGAAATATTCATAAGGTCATTGAAATCGTCTGATGGATTTCCTGTTTGCGTCGAGGATTGATCAACGAAGGAAGCACGTGATTAGAGCAATGATATTATTAAGCACATAACCCATTATCGACGATGGCTAGGAGGATTATTATCAACATCAATGATCATTATTGATTAGTTGACGACATACTACGACGGCGTATTACTAACGATGGCCAACAAAAGTATCGATTGGAAAGGGAGATTACCGATTAAGGTATCGAGATAAAGTTTGATGTATAGAAGGCACTGAAATGCAATTATGAGTCTGAAGTTATCGAATAACGAGGCACTAAAAGTTGTGAAGTAACCAAACCGCGATTTTAAGGGAGCAATCACTTGAAGATAAGATCATGACAATTCGTGAGAGCGTGAGGATTTCGTAAATGGGTAAACATCTACACTAGACAACTGTGAAAGAATTGCTCAGAGACGATTACCACAGGTGTAGTTGCTATAAATATAATTGTTTGTCTATTGAAGACCTCCTATGCACAAATAGACAAATCTACTATTTTTCGATTATCTTTACTTTCCCGCATTATAATTTTAGTTTTCATGCTCTCACGTCGTCAATTAAATTCCAACGCGCTTAATTTCGACATGACATCTCTATGTTCTCAAACTCTAATATCGATTAAATTGCAGCATAATTTGCTTAAATTTGGTTCTATTGAAGTGGTTGCAATCGAATTCCAACACAATTCGTGCTTGTATAGTTCTATTTAAGGAGATATCATCAAAGTTTCTTGTTCACGTGTGATACTACTTATCTAGAGTCATCACCAAACATGTATCGTTCAATAAAAGTTGCGAAAACGATATTTGGTGAAAGGTACTTTCTCCTCGAATCCGATCCACACTTAATGTTTGCTTTAACTCGATTGGCCACCCCGAGCTTGTTGACAAAGCGAGAAACTTTGGTGAGCAGATCGACCGTCCTCTTGAATGAGGAGCCTAGCAAACGTACGGACAAAGAGTAAAATAGTCGGGCGCTCACGATGATTAGGAGCTCAGGGTCTGGTCTTCTGGAAGATCATTGACTAAAAGGGTGTCTCTAAAACACGTGATAAGTCGGATTACGAAACAAAGACGAAGGGAGGGTCTCCTAATGCAGCTTGCGCTGTCCCCACCTCTCCTTGCATGGCCCTCGCGAAGCAAATCCGAGATGCTCGCTCTAAAGCCCTAATTGCGCTCGACACTCTTCAGCTGCGTCGAGAACAGCAAGTCTTCAATTTTTTTTTTTTATCTTTGCCAGTAATTTTAAATTTTTTGTCCAGTTAACAGATAGTGACCCATTTGAATAAAAAGTGCTTATTTGAGTAATTATGTATTGGTGCTGATCATTGGCGAGACTCTTCTTTAGCTAAGAAAACAGAGAATTCGAACGAGTTTCATTCTATCATTTAGGATCGGCAATGTCTCTTTTCTTTTACGTGGGCAAAAGAAGTATGATGTGCACGTTACCATTTTATCCACGTCAAAACCTTGGAAATACGTTCATCATGAGCCCTTCGGCTTTCCAGCTAAGTATGGCGGAATCGATAGCTGGAAGGAGCGTTTTTTCCACGAGGGGGGGAGGTTGGTTTTCCCCTGTCTGTAATTAACAATGTGCTTCTTTCGTTAGGTTTATTAAGTGGTCAAGATTTATAAGTACCCCAAAGGAGACATGGAGCTACAGAGTTGCGCTCTGTAGTTGCGAGAAAGGTCTTTCGAGGTTGTCGGTTCTGCTTTTCCCAATGTCCCTTCTGTCCTCCAGGCAAGAAGAAAATGTCGTCTTTTGTCCAGCACCGTCTTGATCGTTTGTTTTGGATTGCGAAGGAGACGCACGCAAGCCACATTTTTGCCTTCTTTTGTTTTGGAGTCGAGAGTCGAGAGTCGAGATGGGAGGGGGGGAAGGTGTTGGATCGGACGGCTGAGAAGGACAGCAGCCCCCGCAGGCTTATCTGCTCTGACTTGACTCTGCAATTGCCCGCTCGTTCTCGAGCAAGATAGTGCGAGCGAGTTTACATAAAAAAAAAAAAAAACAAAAAAGGGGCTTTCTTGAGAGATTAGAAGAAGCGGGGCCAGCCCGCCATGAATGCTGTTCTCCCAACCCCTCTCCCCCGCTTCCCCCCATCCCCCTCCGTCTCTCTCTCTCTCTCTCTTTCTATCTCGTTTGAGCTGCTGCATTAATCAAAACGAGCTGTAAGGTGCAAGCTAACTAGCTTTTCCTGCTCGAAGGTCTTCTTCTCCTCCTCTCTCTCTCTCTCTCTCTCTCTTTTTCTCTTTCTCTCTCTGAGGTCCTGTCGAGCTGCAAAAGCATCATATAGAACAAGAAAGCCCACTCTTTTCGTTCTCCCACAGCTGCTTCTGTACTGGGTCTGCATAGAGTGGTGGGCTATCTGTTAAAGAGTTCAGGCGAATAGGTTTGTTCATTTTGTCCTCCTTCCTCGCCCCCTTCTCTTTGTTCCTGATGTAGCTTTCTCTCGTCTCCCGTTGTTGAGATTTTAATTTACCTGAGTTGAGGTGAAGTGGGAGAAGGTTTTGGTTTTTTCGTTTGTGTCGTTAAATTTCAAATTGGATTTGCATGCGGAGCCCCCTTTCCTCTGTCAGACCTCAGATCCGCTTTGTTCCGTTCTTGAGCTTCGGTAGCTGTTGATTTTATTAACCTTCTCCGCGTAAATTAATACTTTTGTGATCTGTAGGTGGGAGGGAAAGTGATTCTCGAAATTGGGTTTTGATGGGGATTTGCTTGAGCGCTCGAATCAAGGCTGAGAGCCCATGTCACACAGGTACTGGATTTTTCGGTCACGCTCTTCTGTTTTCTGTTTCTCATTTTCGTTGTCAATTGAGTGCAGATTGTGTAGTAGCCGCAAGCTGCTAGATGCAGCTGAATTCTTCTTCCTTTTCTTTTTCTGGTCGTCACTCTCTATAAGATCTTTTCTTACCTTACTAACTAATTTTTCAGATACGTGCTGTCTGTTAATGTTATTTTATTTCGGTGTGGTGGGGATGGAGTGGAATTTATGGCTATCCGTACATATATATACCATTTAGTTCAAGTGGGAGTGGTTGAATGGTTTGACTAGTTTCTAAGTGCTCTTTCTAGGCAGGTAGTGTTATGGTCGATACTCTTTTTTGCCTCATACTTCCTCTAGTATGAATGGCTCGTGGACTTAGGCGAAGCGAGCTTTGAGCCTTTAAAGTTCCTTACGTTGTCTTGAGAATATCTATTGGAAGTAGAGCGAAACATTGAATTACTTGTCTGGCATTTCATGTTGAATTGAGTTGAATGGTTGATAGGGGCAACCTCATAGACCCATTATTCTGTTGATCCGAAACAATTGGACATGATAAAGATGTCTTTATGTGTTCTGGGTAAACCATAATCCTTAAAATGTACATGTTACTGATTGAAAATAAGACGCGGAAAAGTGTTCTCCTTTCAATATCTCTTGCAGAAGAAAAAAATATTTCTTCTTTTTGCTTGGAATTGTCTATTATGTGGAAGTAGCAATGCCTGTTGAAACCGGCTGAATTCACTCCCGTTTACAAACGTGCACTATGTGGTTCCTCCAATATCAGGAGAGTTTTCTCCAGAGCTCAGTGAGTAGACTTTGTATTGTTTTGCATATGATAGAGAATATTTCATGGGCAGGGACAAATGTGAAAAGCATTGGCACCAGCGAGAATGATCTGAGCAATAATGGGAGCGAGGCCTCATCAGTTTTCGTGCCCCCGACTCCGAAGAGTGAGGGTGAGATTTTACAGTCGTCAAATGTGAAGAGTTTTAACTATGCTGACCTCAGAATGGCTACTAGGAACTTCCGTCCCGATAGTGTTTTGGGGGAAGGTGGTTTTGGCTCCGTTTTCAAAGGGTGGATTGATGAGAATTCTTTTGCTGCGACAAAACCTGGAACTGGTATGGTCATTGCAGTGAAGAAGCTCAACCAAGAAAGTTTTCAAGGTCATAGAGAGTGGTTGGTGAGTCGAGCTTTCCCTTCTTTGAGAAACTAAGTAATACAGCTGATGACATGGATGAGACAGACAATTAAAATATAAATTCCAATTTCATTAGAAATGGTGGCGCTTTCAAGCTTTATCTCCCAAACATGTTGCGAGGACAATATATTTGAGGTTTTTGTTTCCCCTTCGTGTTGATCAAAGCGAGTCTTGGATCTATTGTGTGCTCATAGTGGTAATTCTGATCATGTAGGCAGAAGTTAATTATTTGGGGCAGCTTTATCATCCTCATCTGGTGAGGTTGATTGGATACTGCTTGGAGGATGAGCATCGACTTCTGGTTTATGAATTCATGCCTCGTGGCAGCCTGGAAAACCATTTATTTAGGAGTGAGTTATTTGTTCCTGTCCCACACATATTGCTGAGCAAATGTGGCTTTTGTTGATATTTTTTGACACATAAAAACTATTGGCATATCAGGAGGATCATACTTCCAACCTTTATCATGGAACCTTCGGCTAAAGGTCGCACTTGGTGCTGCAAAGGGGCTAGCCTTTCTTCACAGCGCTCAGGCCAAAGTGATATACCGGGATTTCAAGACTTCGAATATCCTTCTCGATTCGGTGTGTGAATTTAAAATGATCGTCACTTCTACTTGCCACTATATTCTGGGTTGATGTCTTCCTTAATTTCTTATGCATGGCTGATGCCAATTGATGTTTTTGCTCCTTATTTGTGTTTTTCAACATTTTAAAAGCGTCATTTCATAATGGCAGAATTACAATGCAAAACTTTCTGATTTTGGTTTGGCCAAGGATGGTCCAACTGGTGATAAAAGTCACGTGTCAACCAGAGTCATGGGTACCTATGGATACGCTGCCCCTGAATATCTTGCCACAGGTAATGTTGAAAGTCATAACTCCCTTTGTGATAACTTTTGGGTGTCCAGTCTGAGCTTCTTGCTTGTGTGAATCTACCAAATACAACTTGCCCACTCCCATGGTGGATTAAACACCAAGATCATTCTCGTGAATGAGTTTGTTAAGAAAATGTCTACACCTCTAGTAGTAAAGGTCAGTCAAAGCCCTGAGCCTTGCCAAATAAGCAAGGATAACACTCTTCACTATTTTCATCTTGAATCGAGTACCTTTGCAGAATTGCTATGTCTACATCCACATCATGGGAGAGTTGTCCTTTTTGAACTTCCAATTGCGTTAATTCGATTCACTTGTTTTGGGCTTGGAAACTGGGTGACATATTTGGTCATCTAGGGAATCTTCTGTCATGGTTGATTGAATGCTTTGATCTTATTTTCCCGCCAATAGTTGGTTACTCATTTCTTTTCGCCTCTTTCAGGTCATCTAACTGCCAAGAGCGACGTGTATAGCTTTGGGGTGGTCCTGCTAGAGATGTTGTCTGGCAGGAGAGCGGTCGACAAGAACCGTCCATCTGGGGAGCACAACCTCGTGGAATGGGCCAAGCCCTACCTGTCCAACAAACGCAAAGTCTTCCGAGTGCTGGACAATCGCCTTCAGGGCCAGTACAGCATGGAAGAGGCTCACAAGACGGCAACCCTAGCTCTGGGATGTCTATCTATGGATGCCAAGTTCAGACCCAGCATGGACGAGGTGGTCACAGCGCTGGAACAGCTTCAGGAATCCAAGGTAATCGAAAATGCTGGTAACAGCAGACCAAGCAGCGGGCAGAGAATCCGCAGACGAAGTGCTGATGATGCGAGCACTCGAACAAGAGCTGTTCCTTACCCGAGGCCTTCTGCTTCCCCTCTTTACACGTAGAAGGTCAGGGGGCGCAAGTGTCTTCTCGTGACCTTCAGGGCACCTATCTCAAGCCATTCTGTTTATGTACAGTTTTTTGGGTCAATGTATTTGTTGAATCTTTTTGGAGCCATTTTAAGCTAAATGGGTAACACGAAGCAACTGCTGTTACCATAAAAGCTATTTTAATCTTTTCGTATCTCTGAAAAATCAGTTCTCGGTCTCAGCACTCAGTTTGGCTGCTGGCCGGTTGGTAAGGAAAAGCAAATTGCTGTAATATAAAAGCTTTGTTTTGATACGGCTTGAGATGTAGTCTGTTCGATCAATCTCTTTGGTATGGGTTGTTCGTAATGGTCCTGTAACTTGTTCTTTCCCATACTGTTATTATCTTGCAAATTTTTTGAAATGAAAAGAGAGAACCTCAGGTTCAATGATTCCGATGCTTACGCTTCGTGACGTGATGTTCCATGCGATGTTATGGATTTTTCCAGCTTTTATTGCGAATGCTTGCTTTTGTGGGCAAAACATCCAGGTTATCAGAGATCCTATTGGAATTAACGATATGAATTTCTGACGTGGATCGAGTAGTTAAGGATTGAGAATCCAGCAAAAGTTCAAGTAATAAGCCGAAAAGGAAAATCGAGAGACTAGCTAGGCCAAGACAGCCAGCTATATCCAGAGAAGCACGGACCTGGGCATCGTCAGAAGAACGACACCATACTCCAAAGTGACAAGTTTTTCAATCTCGACGACGATGCCATCTGCTTGCTGTCGGATCAGGGTTTGTCCATTGTAAAGAGACAACCGGCGCAGTCTCATCCTTAAAGTCTATCACTCGTATTGATATTCCTGGGATGCTATTGCTAGACAACAGTAGAGGTCATCTTCAGTGGTTAAGTGAGGGGATCTCCGGGGAGATGATCAAAATATGCAGCTTGCATCCGAAGAATCGGTTCACTTCCAATATATATACAACTGTAATACCACCACCGTCATGATGAAATTGTTTGCATCTCTCACAATATCCGAGTTGTTATGACGGCACAGATGCACGTGCATTTGGTATCTTATGACACAAACATTGGTACATTGTGTCACCAAGTTCTTACCAATCCAGGAGTCCAATTTCTCCAATCTAACTTCCCTATGGACTTGTTTCTCAAGTTGACTATCTCTCTAATATCAAACACTTTCCTCGACTTACCGTTTCCGTGTTTACTGGAACTGAGCTCTGTCTCCCTTGCAGCTTCTTCTTTCACATCTTCAGCTTCAATTTGTAGTGATTCAGGAATAACATCGTCATGCGGGGATATTTCGCTGATGATGTTCCCAAGCATCTCAACCACGTCGCTCATTTTAGGGCGGGATTTGGGCTGCTTCATCAGGCACTTATTGGCGAGAGAAGCAAGTTTCTGAGCCGACTTGATGCAACACTGTCCTTCAAGTCTTGGGTCTAGAATAAGGAAGAATTTCTTTGAATCTGAGACGTAAGGTCTGACCCAATCCAAAAGCTTCTGTTCACTCCGAGGTAGATTCCTTTCCACAGCCCGTCTTCCTGTGATAAGCTCGTAAAGAACCACCCCGAAGCTCCAAACATCACTCTTAGCAGTCAGCCGTCCGGTATGTACGTATTCTGGAGCTGCATAACCGATTGTTCCTACAACCTTGGAGAGAACGGATTTTGTCAGTGATACAGATTGAAGTTGAGAAGTAATAGTATTTTCTCATGGTAAAAAACTTCCAGCATATTCCAGCTACCCATGGAGTAATAAATAATCAAGTGAAAACCGGTGAAGGTGGCAGAGCAAAAATCAGTTCTGAGACTATAAGTGCTGGGAGAGCTATGGTAATTAAGAAAGGCTTTCATTCTCATCGTCCTCACTGTAAAATGATAGGAACATCCCACAAACAGATGGCTCGACTCACCGAAGTTGATACATGACTCAGGCCTTCAGCCGGTCCCTGCCTAGCCAATCCAAAATCTGAGAGTTTAGCATGGAAGTCTTCATCTAACAGGATGTTTGATGTCTTAAAATCTCGGAAAATTAGCTGCATGAAGCAAGAACCGAAATTACATGCGCTTGCTAGCATATGAAAACACTTTTACTAGGTAATGCATTTCCCAACTATTCCTGCCTATCTCACAGCATAGTTTCCGAGCGAACTTATATGGAAGAAAGCTGCTGTCAGAGCATCTGAAGTTGCTTTTGAGTCATGTACCTGGAAGTCCATTTCTTCATGCAGGTATGCCAATCCACGAGCAGCATCCTGAGCGATTTTCAACCTCACTTTCCAGGAAAGAGGCGATCGCACTCGAGCCAGGAGATGATCTTCCAAGCTTTTATTGCGCATAAGTTCATAGACCAAAAGGCGTTGAATCCCCCTCTCATCGTCCTCAGCACAATAACCGACAAGCTTGACAAGATTTGGGTGCTTGACTACACCAAGAAAATTTACTTCATTAATCCACTCCTTATGCCCCTGAATATTGGATATACTTTCAGTCAAATCGTGCAGTTCTTTTCTCAAGACTCACACAAGTTTCACAGGCATTCCAATCACACTAAGCCCCAGAGAAGGAGAAAATACTCTCGCTCATACTGATATAGAGAATTTTCCAGAGACAATGGTCTGAATTTCTCGTTTAAAATCTCGGCCAACTGTAGAATTAGCCAACGCATATAATTATTGATTTTTCAAGTCGCACAAAATAGCTATTTTTCTGTTCTTAGCACATGAAGCTTCAAAATTGTGTGTTTTGGCGCTTAGCAGATGGAGCTTTACTGTAGACTTCAAACTTGAAAGTTTCAGGTGCTGTACAAGATGAAGCGAACCACGACTCTAATGAGTTAGGAGATTCGTCAAATGCATTCTACAAATAGGGGAGCAAAATCGATGATTTGATGCGCAAAAACCGCTATCGGCGTCGCCACTAATGATCTTCATGACCAATTTCTCAGTCAGCGAGCGGACACACCGCGCGAAGAATCCCAAATGCGTCTAGAAATGGCATCGCTGCGCAACATCGAATCACGGACATCGCGCATTGAAGAGCGTAGAAATTGCAAGCAAAAAAATAGGAAGAAAATCCCATGCCTGGAAGCCGTTGCGGTTCAGCTGCTTCACAGCGACGTCCATTCTCGAATCGGAACCGTCGGCCGCGCCACCAGGGACGCCGACGACGCCTCGGTACACGCAGCCGAACCCTCCCTCGCCGATCATGAGAGCCCGGCTGAACCCTCTGGTGGCCGATTTGAGCTCCGCGAAGGAGAAGACGCGCAGATCGTTGGCGCGGCGCTGGGCCAACAGCTCGTAGAAGGCGACGGAGTCGCCGAAGTCCCTGGAATCGGAGCCGAACTCGGACCGCCTGGTGTCGGCGGTGCTGGAGGCGACGCTGAAGGAGCGGGCCCACGAAACCTTGGAGGCCCTGGAGACGACGCCGTCCTCCTCGTCTCGCTTCTCTCCATTGGTGAAGTGGAAGCACTTCATCTCCCCTCCCTCTCGCTCGCCGTCGCAGGCACAAGCACAATGCAGAGGCAAGAGGCAGATGCAGAGAGAGAGAGAGAGAGAGAGAGAGTCAAAGCAGGTGTGAGGGGGATGAACGAACTTCTTCGGATTGGCAGGCTGTGAGCCTTGGCATGGTCATATGCATTTGTCCATTACTATTTAGTATTCTTGGCGGCCATTATCTATTCCCTTTCTTTTATTTTCCCTCTCCCTCTCTCTCTTTTTTCCTTCTAATTATTGTCCTAATCCTATCACTAGCAGTTAACATTCGAATTTCTTTTTGGTCATCATCGAATTACTCAAATATACTAGGAGTTAGAGGCGTTTGCTGGGTTAGAAGGTTAAATAAAGACCAGTGATAAAGCAAGCGAGAAAGAATCGAATTGTAAAGAGGATCAATGACCTCTTAGGATGGTGCCCTTCTATAATTTAAAAGGGACAAAACATGGAGGCTCAGCATGTAACGAACCAAAGAGGCTAATATTTTGAATTAATTTAACGGTGTTACATAAAATTGGAGTCCTGAATTGGTTTTGTTGGGAGATGTAACAGGTTATCGAGAAGACCGGACATAGGAAATATGTGAAGATTAACTTGCGAGGAGGGAAACGAGAAGAAAGACGACAGAGAGTGGGTGAGCGGGGTTGGTAAATTGGGGATGGTTTCTCAACTTGGGAACATGATTGGTTCTGTCGCATTTGAAGTCCGTCGGAAGGCCAATGTCGTGTAGCCCAAGTAGGGACGGGACTCGAGTCAGAGCGATCACGAGGAACATCGCAAATCGAGGCCAGCGCCCGCACCCACGCCGTTCGATCAAGGCCGAAACTGGCAAAATCCGACAGGCTCCGTCTTAGATGTTGTCCCCGTTCTTTTGTTAATCGACCCATGTCCTTTGTAGGACGACGTGGGTTTTACCGATCAATCGGAAGTCAACAAAACACCGTTCGCCATCGTTTCTTAAACAGACCACTCTCGTATCGATTCTCAATCGGACGGCGGAGGGGTCACGTCTGACCACGTCGCTGCACACATTCTTCCTTCTCTCTCTCTCTCTCTATATAGAAGGCGTGCTCGGCAACTCAAAACTCCAAGACTTTGAAATTCTCGTGGGAGATAAAGAAGTCAAAAAGCAAAGGAGAAGGAAGAAGATTTCCAATTCTGTCTGCGCGGTCTACCGAAGTTGATCGGGGGACGGACTCCGTTGAAGCGCGACTTGCCAAATTCAGCAAATGGTGGGGGAAGAGTGGGGGCATGGCAATCACGTTTGGTTTAAGAACAAGCAACGATCAAGTCCCCCGACCCGAGAGTCGCATGCACAAAAGCAGGATATCATTTGCCGACAACTACATACTCGATGAGGTCAACAACGCTCGGCGGGAGCATCGATGCCGCCCAGCCCCGGGAGCAGTGAATCATGACCCCCCCCCCCCCCCCCCCGTCCATCCGTTCATCTCGCCGTGTGGCCATCGATCTTGATTTCTTTAACTTTTGTTCTTCCAAGGGCCTTATGATGGGGAAGCACTCCCGGATATTCGTTAATTTTTTTTTGGAAATACTAATTAGATACTTTTGGAGAAGAGGAATTCATTGTTTATGATAAAAAAAAAACTTATAGAATTGACCCGTTTGCTTAAACTTCAAGCGGTGCTCGTGAACGAAGGCGACTTGCTTCTTGACTTGTGCCGATAATTCCCCCTCTTTCGAAATCAAAATCTTCGAGTTTTGGAATATCATGACGGGGAAATCACGTGCTGCTGTTAAATGTTCGATTTCGAATGCTCCGAAAAGTCTCCGGTGTTTCGGATTAGATTAGCATCCAAAATTTGGGTTTCGCAAGTTGAGAGTTAAAATAGAAGTGATGGTGGGTCCTTAATTTTTTCCTCTTTGCATGGATTGTGGAGCGGCGTGCAGTTCGAGAAGGTAAAGGTGAGGCGGGGAAGCCCTTTAAGGAAAGGACAAGGGCCGGAGGCCCATTTCCTTCGGAAGATCGGATAGAAAACGTCGCGTGTTTAGCCCATCCAGAAATCCCACTTGTTCCGTACATCCTTGTTGTTCATCTATGCCTAATATAACGTAAATTATCCTTTTCCCCCTTTTTCTTGCCATCACACAAGAAATTACCCTTTCTGGGAATCGAGTTCTTTTACGCCAAGAAACCGGTGCGTTTTATGGGTCCAAGATTATATTTGTCGAGATATTTTAAATGCCGGTGACGGCACCAATCTTCACAAGAAAACTAATAGATGAAGAAAATTATAATAATATAAACGTTTGCATCGACCGAATTCACCTCTAGAGCTTGCATGGAACTTTTATTTAAAGTGAATCCTAATCCATAATGTGGTTGCATCATTCGATTAGATGAAATTTTCGCTCTTGTCATCAGAATAAGAATATTTGCACAATCCTTCCTCATCTCGCGAAAATTTAATTGCCGGCGTTGGTTATATATATCTAGCATTTGCTTAAAGTTAATTATTTTTCCTAACTTTGCAAGAGTTCTTCAACTTTTTTACTTACATTGTGTAATTAATAAATTATAATAGAAATATCCATTTCATGATATTAAAATATTACAATGTGCGATGGAGATGGAAAATTGCGAAGTACTATCGCCACTCGTTGTACCATTTTTCTGTAATGCTACATAGACACGAGCACATGCTTCATTTCACTGCCTTGGCTCGTTAGTATTGGGGCTAATCCCCTGACATAGTTATAATTTTAGGTACAATCCTAATTTTGACCGGGACTTTTTTTGTCTAAAAACTGCCCTCAACTTTCATGATAATCCTAAATCTGTTAACCCATCTACAAAACATTGCTATTTTCTTCGAAATTATTAACACTAGAGTAATTGTTGTTCTATATCAAGGTGAGGCGTTGATGAAAAATTATCTTTTGATAACGAATCTCTAACTGACCACGATATTGATAACTTTAGAGAAATTAGTAACAAATTTTGGATGTATTGATTGGTTTAGTGATAGAGTAAAAGTTGAGTATTTTCACTTTAATCTCAAAGATGTCGACTTGTTCAGAATGTTGTTAATGATTTCTTCAAAATCGTCAATATCAAAAAGTTATTGTTGTGCTCTACAAAGGTAAGGGTGTTGGTGATGACATGTCTTTCAATAATGGGCCTCTAATTGACCACTATATTGATAATTTTAAAGAAATCAGTGGAAATTTTATGAAGCGTTGATAGTCCCAGTGCTAGAGTAAAAGTTATATATATATATATTTTTTAAAGTTCAAGGTAGAATTGTGATAAACGTGAAATTGGAGTTCTTTTCACCAAAGAATGAAAGCGTATGGCTCAAAGCAAAAGGAGTAATTCTATGAAATTGCGATAAATGTATTGATTTGCAATCTCTTGACGGCTGAACCATCGACATACCAAATTTCGATCAATCCTCATGCGTCGATTATCTTCATGTATGGAATAAGATCACTTCTAGATATGTTATCTCTTTTGTGGATAGAGTGCCATTGCAAAATGAAACAAGCGGATCGATCCGCAAAGCATTTCATAGCTGCAACCTCGGACGATTCCATCGAAGACAGATCTCTTCTGGGATCGCCTCAACGCTCGCCCTAAAAGAAAAGCAACGTCATGCAGCTCGGGAATACATGGAGTTGGTCTGGCATGCTCGTGTGAACTGATGGAGCACACAGAACCGGTGAAGGACAAGGATAACGAACCAAGGACGATAGAGTAGGGGGGACTAGGGACGGATCGGTCAAAGGTTGACTGGTTGGAAGAAAGCGCAGAGGGAGAGAAGCTCATCCTCCGTACGCACGTGACATTGAGATAACCTATGAACCTCCCCGGCCAGAGAAAAGAAAAGTTCCCTCATCTTGCATCGCCCCGTCTAATCACCACCCAAGTTGCTGCTCCATAGCCATTGCTCCCTCCCTCTCTAAAATCTGCGTCTGTTTTCATTTCCAACACCGTCCTCTCTCTGTCCCCCTCCTTTAATACATTCGTACCCCCCAAACTCTGCTCTCTCTGCGTCGTCTCCAGGACTAGGGCTTATCCTGCTAGTCCTAGCTCGACTGTGCTCTTTTTCCCTCGGCCCTTTTCCGGGGCATTGAACCCTCATCCCTAGCTACTCCAAGCCTAGGCTTCTGTTACATGGGGCCAGCTAGTTATGAAGACGAACCACGAGAGATGTTAACCCTTTCCGTTCTTTTTTATTAACTTCTCGGGCAAGAGAGGAGCTATTGATCTTGCTCTCTTTGGTTGTGGCATCTTTTCTCGTGGTCATAAAACGAGAAAACTGGGGCCAGCAGTCGTGCATGCCCTAGCTTTGAAGGAATATGGCGTGCTTTTGCAAACGGGTCTGGATAATTCAATATCGTCAAGTATATCGATAAGTGAGGATATGTTAGTTCATATCCCATGTGAATAATCGCCGTCTCTTATGCAAGCAGACGAGGGTAGCTGAATTCAATTGGGTCCACAAAGTTTTCTGCATATATAACTGGATTGAATTCATTACTCAATGCATGTTCCATGTTACAATGTATCCTCTTATTTGCATGAGACAGTGTGTCCACATGTATGTCATGTTTAGTTTTCAAGAGTCAAGAGGGAATTTCTTTTTCCGATTTCATAAAAAGAAATCTCTCGTGCTTAACACTTAATTTTATTATTATTGCAATTTTGCCATGTGCTTTTTCCGTGAAGAAATAGTCTCTTCGTGATAGCCAAATCTCTCTCATATTCATAAACATGATTAGCACCACCAATCACATTCACTCATAGTCAGGCAGAGGCCATGCAGCTAATTATGCGTCCTACAGATATGAAAAGGCGCGCATGCAGACACAAACAAGCATATGGTGACGTCAAAATATATCCTGTAGCCATCTAGAAAACAAGAAAAGCACCCATCGGACCCATGAAAAGTTGGCGAACCATCAAGCCCAAAATAAGAACCAAGCATCACCCCCATGCATTTCACCTTTAGCTTACAACCCCGATGACTTTATTCATGCCCGCACCTCTCTATGCCCTAAAACTGCATCCAAGGACACTAGCAGCAAAACACTGTGATCAAGACTAATGGTATAGCCCCTAATTTGCTCCTTCGTGTTTACTACATAATGATGTGTCAATCCAGCTGAAAGTAATCACGTTGCCAACAAGAGAATATCTTAACTACTGGCTGGGCTAACGGATGTTGCAACATTTGCAGGGTCGCGGACTTCGAAGAAGGACCGGTTCTTGACGACGATGTCGTACATGTGGAACGTCTTGAGGTTGCCAAAGTCTCTGGGGAGGGAGATCAAGTGAGCCGAGTGGTGGGACCTGTGGAATTGGATCAGCTCGGGCTTCACGGCGTTCGCACCGTGGTAGCGGGTCCAGCCGAGCTCGCCCAGCCGCTGCTCGAGCTCCACGTGGGAGCTGATCACGTGGTTGGCGGGGACGTAGACCAGGACCCGGGGCCGAGCGCCGGGAGCGGTCGCAGTACCCGGGTGGTGTGGCTCCCTCCGCTCGAAGGATTCGCGCGTTGGGTTCGGGATCAGCCGAGCCACACCGTTCTTGTTGAAGAGCCACACTCCAGACATCTGGTGTTCTCGAGAGAAGAGAGAGAGACAGAGACACAGAGTCCGGTTGATATGAGGAGAAGGGAAGGACACCGCGGCTGAAGTGGAGAGGAATAGGTGGACTGCGGACTGGAGATTATTGATATTCGCCGCTTATATAGCTAGGAAGCTTTTGAAGTCTTTGTTAACCGTACTAAGGGCGTCAGAGATTGTTTTCAATTGGTAACGAGTAGAGACGCCGATCTTCATCCCATAAGAATCATGCTTACGTTTGCCGTATCAGTAAGATCTAATCAAGAGCCGAGACAAGTATACTAGGACACGGGCAACATCTCGCTAGAATAACATGGGCTTCATTATTTCTCTGAACGAACAGACGGAATTTATTCACGGAGAAGCGTTTAAGAAAGACAGAAACCACGCTTAGATTTGCTATGGTGGCCCTGATGGATTTTCATAATCTATATATAAAATGTAGCCGTGTGTAACATAGCCGTCTTAGCTCAGCCGGTAGAGCGCATGGCTTTTAACCATGTGGTCGTGGGTTCGATTCCCACAGACGGCGGGTCGGATATACCGTCGACCCGTTTTCCACTTTTATTTTTCATTTTTTGACTTTCTGACGTGGCGATGGACTGTACCATAAACCCCTCTCTTCCACCAAGACCGATTGGATAGCGGGCCCACAAAATCCGTGACATGGGCCCAACCATCCCCATTCACATCTCGGCCCATCGACTTCCCGGCGGAGCGAGTACGCGCTTTCAACCCAGTCGCGAGACTTGGGGAACGTCAATTCCCGAAACAGAAAAAGGCGAAAACAGCGCGAATTTTTTTCCAAATACCATATCGCGCACAGAACACGATCGTTGCAGGGACGAGCGATCCCGCGCTGCCGTGCGTTTCCCCTTCGCTCTCCTTCGTCCTGTTCGTCTCGTCACGTTCCGCGGTACTCATCCTCTTCGATTCTTCTTCTCGGTTCCATTTTTTTTTTTGGCTCTCGCTTCTCATCAAGCAGCGGCCCCCGAAGCCGATCCGTCGCGCATCCGGCGAACCAGCTGCTCCGTTAGGGTTTCGCGGAGTACCTGCGTCTGCTTTGAAGCAACAAGTTGAGACGGATCATGGCGGTTGATCTTGCAATAGGTTGTATTTGAGTTACGTGAACGTTTTGTTATGTGAGACTAACTCGTGGTGGCGTTCGGTTTGTGTCCGATGAACTGTAGAGACTACGGTAAGGCTGTCATTGCCTTGCTTTTTTCCCCCACATGGTGGCTGTACAAGTATCCTTGTTGAGTTGGCCTGGTTTTGTCCTTTGTTGGATTAGTTGTGTTGCTACAAGGATTTCGGTAGGAATTTCATCTGCTCATTGCGGAAAATGGGTTAACCAAAAAGCAAGTTCATTTCTCTGTTTTCTACCGAGAGAACAGTGTGTTTATTTGGAACTACCGTTTTTAGATTGAAAAAATACTGGTGCGAATATTATCTAATAGGTAATGGTACTTGATTAGTTCAATGAATCATAACTTGCAACTCGGAAGTGCCGTTGAAAGCATTGTTAATTCTGGCACATTTATCATCTAATTCAATGCAGATGTCATTGTTGAGTATTTGATACTCGATTTTAATTTTTACTGAACTCATTAAATTAGGCCTTTTGAAGTAGGTAGGTATACTTGTTGTTTCCTTCGGTTAGACAAAAAGGGAAAAAGGCAATAATTTTTCCTTTGAATTTGACAGAGACTCTGATGTAGACTTTATGAGATCCATTTTCAATTTGATGCATCTTTGTCATAGATCATCATAGCTCAAATGTTTGCTTTGGGCAAATCCACATGCAAATCCTCAGCGGCTGATGTTCTCGTTGTCTTCTCTTAGTTGTTGTGTCATATCTGTTTGAAATCATTTCAAGAAGTTTAGAAATGAGTCACTTGTTTTTATAGACAATGTTCATCGTAATCTATAAATGAGTGGCTTGTTTTTCTAGACAATGCTGATCTTTATCTTTTCTTTTCATTTTATTTTCTCTTTCATGGGTAGGAAAGAAAATGTTCCACAGAGAAGACAAAGAAACTAGCAAGAGGAGGTCCGAGCTGGAGGAATATGAAGATCGTTATTATCAAGAATTGAAGAGACATTCCACTAGCATTAAAGTTTCAGATGCACTTTATAAGTGCCCATACTGCAGAAGTGCACAAAGGCGTGATTATCTCTTCGAGGATCTATTAAAGCATGCATCACGCATATCTAAGGATACTAAAAATTTAAGTACTAAAGAGATTGCCAAGCACTTAGCATTGGAGAGATATCTAAGAAAGTACTTCTCTAGAAAAGTTAATGCCGAGCATTCCACCAACATCAGACTCTCTTCAGCTAAGCATGATCAGCAGTTAACACTTTCTTCAGCTAAGAACGATCAGCAGTTAACACTTTCTTCAGCTAAGAACGATCAGCAGTTTGTCTGGCCCTGGATGGGTGTGATTGCGAACATCAAGACTGAAGTTAAGGATGGAAGATATGTTGGGGAGAGTGGTACCAAACTCAGGGAGGAGTTGGAAAAGAAAGGATTCAACCCTGTGAGGGTGCAGCCCTTATGGAATTACCGGGGTCATTCAGGACTAGCGGTCATTGAGTTTAATAAGGACTGGGTGGGCTTCTGTAATGCGGTAGCTTTTGAGAAAAGTTATGAGATTGAGCGCCGTGGGAAGAGGGACTTTTATGCCTCCAGGGACAGGGGAGACAAGTTGTTCGGTTGGTTGGCATATGATGATGATTACTGTTCAAGAGGCATACTGGGAGACCACCTTAGAAAGAAAGGGCACTTGCGAACTTTGTCCGATAAAGAGGCAGAAGAACAACGCAAACGGTCACTGCTTGTTGCTGACTTACAGAAGACGCTGGAGATTAAGAGCTCGCGACTTTTGGAGATGGAGAGCAAGTACAAAGAAACAAAACATTCCCTTGACAATTTAGTGACACAAAAGGATGAAATGCTGAGGGCTTATAATGAAGGTATAATGTGTTTTTTGTGAAATGAGTACTGGCAAAGAATTGTCACATGAACTGACTCTTCTTTTCCTTTTTGCTAGAAATAAGAAAGATGCAGCAGAATGCCCGGAATAATCTTGAGAAGATATACGTGGAGCATGACAAGGTGACGCTGCATTTGCAAGCTCAGAAACACGAGCTTCAGCAGCGGGAAGAAGAGTTGGAATTGCGAGAGTTTCAAAATGAAGGCAAGAGGGCAAAGCTTAGACATGATAAGGAAATGGTATTAAGTTTCATCTGAATTTTCTTTACCCATCTTCAGCTCAAGCATAGACTCTAGAAAGGGTCAGTGATATTTGATCATAAATAGCAAGTAAAAAGATCTCATATTGTCTAAACTACAAATAACAAATAAAGAAGTTACCTTCAATGTAAGCATTCCTTTTTGTATCAAACAATAAACTGAATGCTTCGAAAGTTTCAGAAAGTACTTGTTGTTGACCAGATTGGTAAGGCAAGTGGGAATTTAACCATCAAAGGCTCTCATAACCTGTGATGTCTACAACTGGAAACCAGGAAATAAAAAAGAATAAAAGAAAACATAACTAAACCCACTAAATGGAATGGAGAAACATCTTTTAGTGCTGCCACAGAATAACTCAAGTTAAATTGGTTTCAGGTTGAAAGAGCATTTTTGGAGCAGAAGAAAGCAGATAGTAATTTTTTGAGGTTGGCCGAAGATCAGAAGGTGCTTGCTTGCTTTCTTTGTTTCTGTTATTTCTTTTTTCTTTGGACTGCTTAAGCATTAGCTAGACGTGTATTAGCTTAATAATTTCCAATTCCGCATTGCTATTAATGGCAGAGAGAAAAGGAGAAACTTCATGGGAAAATTATCGAGCTTGAAAGAAAACTTGATGATAAACAATCATTGGAATTGGAGATTGAGCGCATGAGAGGTGCTCTGCAAGTTATGAGACACATGGAGGATGATGAAGACACAGATCTCGAACAAAAGATGAAGGAGATTGAGGAAAGTTTAAAGGAAAAGGAAGAACAGATGGAGTTCAGTGAACAACTTAATCAAGCTCTCATTGTTAAGGAGCGAAAGACCAATGAAGAATTGCAGGATGCTCGCAAGGAGCTGATTAAAGTAATTACTTCATTTCCTTATCTGTAATTCAGGCATGTGTGGCGTGCATTGAACGATTACGGATCTTTCTCATGGACCGTCTTGTGTGTGCATTTTTTTTGCTTCGAGGCATAACTTACTGCACTGGACATGTAAACAGTTTGAAAGCTAATATAGTGTGCATCACTTTGCCAGTTCCCAAAAATGTCTACCTTTCCATCTGACAGTGAACTTTAAGTGGGCAGAAATGATAATTTTGTTGCTCTGCAGACTTTGAGGAACAATACAAGTCGTGCCTCGATTGGGGTCAAAAGGATGGGAGAACTTGACACCCAGCCATTCCTCATGGGAGCAAAAAGAAAATATGCCGCGAAAGAAGCAAATGAAAAGGCCGTGATGCTCTGTTCTGAGTGGGAAAAACATCTTGGAGATCCGGACTGGTACCCCTTTAAGGTCATACCAGATGGGGAGCATCACAAGGTACACTTTATGCCCAATTAATTTTACCAGCATTTCTCTTACATAACATTGTTTTTAATATATATAGCAAGCCTATGTCGGTGAACATTCTTCTGGTTTCTAGTACAGTAATGGACTCTATGTTCTTTCGGAGGTTTCAGTCTAATAGTTAGCTGTTCTTCTGAAGAGTTCGTGCATTTTTTCTGATGAACCTAATTTCACACTCCATGAATGATCTTTTGTCAACCAACAGGAGTTGCAAAGATTCGGAGCCTGTACTACTCTGTGTTTGCATTTCGATATGATTAGTCTGATGTCATGGGATCAAGGCAGGCACTGATATTTCACCAAAGAAAGTTGGCTGATGCATTTTGTACTGTGTATGCATTGTGATAGCCAGCCATGAAATGTCATTCCTTGTTAAGCCGGAGTGATTTTTACATGTTGTAGTTTAGAAGCCTTTTCTGTCCATATCGGTGTCTCTCCTACTTCTCAAAGTCTCGTTGTCATTTGGCTCCGTAGGAAATTATTGATGAAGAAGATGAAAAGCTAAAAGCCCTTAAGGATGAGTATGGTGATGAGGTCTTGAAGGCAGTATCAAAGGCCCTTGAAGAGCTGAATGAGTACAATGGCAGTGGCAGGTACAAAGTGCCCGAGCTGTGGCATTTTAGAGCAAGAAGAAAAGCATCTCTCAAAGAGGGAGTTGCTTACCTTCTCAAGCAATGGAAACCCCGGAAGAGGAAAAAGTAGAGGTTCGAACTTTCTGGTAGCAATAAAGAAGGTGTATTCATGAAGCATCTGTAGCTTGAGTGTACATTGAAAGTTGTTGACCTGATATGCATGAAAGAGCTATAATATGAACAGTTAAAAAAAAGGAGATGGGCTGGGGGGACTATTCACCAGATTGAAGCGGTGCGGTATTTTTTAGTTTCACTGTTCTTCCTTCCAAGTAAAGTTGGTCACTCTTTTGGAGTACTAATGAAACATCGATCGATAGTTTATGTGCCTGTTCAACACGACGTTTAGCTTGCCTGGGTTGCATGTACTGCAAGCACACAGACACCTGTATGGGCATTGTTTTGAACATTCTTTCCTTTTTAACGGTGTTTTTGCTGGATGCAGACTCTTAATGTACAGGTGGGGAGTTAGGCGTCTTTGTCATCCTACTTCTTGTGGTTACACATCTCATGATGCCGTTGTTGAGTACTGACACTTGATGTCTAAAGCTGACTGAATGTAGATTCTTGAAGTAGTTTTAGGCCATAGGCGTACTTGCCGTTCCCTTCAATTTGACTAAAAGGGGAAAATAAGCAATCTTTTCGTTGACTTTGACGCCCACAAGCAAATTCTCAGGGAATGATGGTATTGCCGTTTACTCTTAGTTTTTGTTGTTGCTGTTCAAATTGATTTCCAAGAAATTGTTTAGGAATGAGTGGCTTCTGGGGATGGTTTTTCAGATAATGCTCATCTTGGTACATCGTAAGGTGTAGGATAGTGAATGCCGAGTGTGGCCTGTGTAGCTCTGCTTGGGAATCCTCGAAATCCTCTTTTTATTTGGTTGTGGTGTTTCTAAAATCTTATGGAGGAGCTTGTCTTGGCCGAAAAATTTGGAAGATGGAGAAAATGAATGAAACTCATCGGACGAGTGGATGAAATTGGAAGTTATCATACAATCCACTAAAAGCCGTAAAGGAATTTCCTCGTGTCCTGTAGCGTGATATGGGCAACACTGTCAGGATAGCCAGAAACAAGGCTATTAAGAATGGTGGGAAGGCAAACCTAACAGGAACTAGCGACGAGAGTATTCGAAATTGCCATACTGAACATGTCGATGTGTGGGATGCTGGTTGTGCTATGCCAAATGGTTTCCTCCTCTTGAAGAATTTGGGAGCAAAATCAACTGGGATGTATCTTCCAAGAATAGTACAAGACTTGGAACTATACGTCGTCTGATTGTTGGTGTTGTGTTTAACGTATATACAAGGTGTACTGAGCAAATGAAAAGAATGGCTATGGTTGTATTCTGCCTAGTCATTGCCATTCGCCTACTGATGAGCTGGACTTTTACATATGCCACAAGCCTCATTTTGTTTAGATAGAAACTGGAGCTGCTTCCGCGTGAGCATTCTCCAAAGCCCGATATTCATATGCTTTGTACTGTTATATCTTGATTGGACCCTGCATAAAGAACCTTGAATGCGATACCTAAGCTCAGTTCAGTAGCGTAAAACGGGCTTCGAGTTTTCTTTCTTTACTTTGTCTTCTAGAACTGATCTTGCTTTCCTTACTGTTTCCCCTTCATCTGAGCTCCATTAAGCATTTAAGGCCAATAAGGTCTAGTATTCTTGTTAGTTGGAGTAGAACACTTTAGACAGGGATTATGAATACGGGGAGCGTGCAAAAGGTTTTGTCTCCTTTCGTTCGTTCTCTTGTCCCAACTGAGTTGACGTGTCTTTGATTTGGGCATGAAAGCTGGATTCAGTTGGTTCGCCAAACTCAATTGACCGCAATAATAGGAAGGAAAGAAAGAAAGACGAGGGCAAATAGAGGGAAAGGTGAAAAAGATAACGGAGTTGAGGGGGGCGCATCCGATGTTGGAATCCGAAGGCGTTTGTCTGTCTCTTTCGAACGGAAAGGAGGAAGAGGATGGCGAAGGAGATTGGATACACTCACATGTGAATAAAGCGCTGAGGAGGACCCGACCCCACCCATGTGCAACTTTGTTTCCTTCATAGATGTTTTGGTCCGTCTCCCGATGTGACCCTTTTGGAATTCTTTTCATGAAAAGTAATTATAGCAGCAATAATTCTTGAAGAAATAATTTTAGAGCCCCCCCATCCTTTTATTGCTCCGTATCCTTCCTGCGCTCTAAATCTCCGAAGGCCAAGTAACTTTATCATATTCATCCTCATATGTTCTCTATCGAAATACTATATGCAGATGCAGGGAAGCTGAAAGGGAAGGAAATCTAAGCGCCATGCAATGTATTATCCAAGAACACTCGTACTGCTTCCGTTGACGTCTCCGTTCGACTAGAGACCTTCAAATGTTCTTGCCCGAGCTCGGCGTATAAACATACACATGGGAGGACAGACTTTGTTGCATCAGACTGAAAAAAGAGAAAAAGAGAAAGAGCACTGAAGGGACAGTAGTGGAGGAGGATGAGGAGGACGACGAGGCAAACCAAATCGCATTCCCAATTCATCTGTAGATTTGACTACATTACGCTTGCTGGTTACATAATGTAGATAAATATAACCTATCACATATATGTTAAGTCGTCAATACATATAGCCACACTTGCTCGAGCATTACTGCTCACTGGTTTACTGGTACTTAGGTGCCATGTAAGCTGTGGGCTACGTGCTTGTGCAGCCGCCTCGTCAGCCTAGGCTCTCCTCCTCTTAACTCTCCTCTTCCCCCACTCCTCCACTACCAAACAATCCCCCACTTAACCATTCACCCCCTAAAAAAATAGAAAGCAGAAAAGGAAAAAGACCCACCAATCAAAAAGTCAAAAAAGAAGTCTGACTCTTTGTTCACTTTTACACTCCCCAACACCTTCTGGTTAAAACAGAAAAACAAGAGCAAGGAACAGGGCATCTTCTGGACGAGATTGGGAAAATGGCGCCATCTGGGCGGGGCTCAAAAAGGTGAACATGGCCCGCTCCTCAGACCCTGAAGTTCTTGCCAGTGAAGGTCTGTCCAAACTGCCAGCCGGCGTGGACGATGTTCCAGGAGGTGGAGGAGCGCCGGTCGCTGGCGGTGACGCGGAAGGAGAGGGACTGACCAACCAGCACGGCGTTGGACTGCCAGTTCTGGCCCCAGTTGCGGCTCATGCTTATCCACCCGGTCCTCGACCCCTTCACGCTCACCCGCACGATGTCCCCAGCCCCCGCCACGTTCGAGATCAGCACCAGGTTGAAGTACCGGAACCCGTTGATGGTGAATCTTATCCCGCCTCGCTTCCGGCATGGCACCCTGCGCAATTCACGTCGAGACAGCAAGGTCATTTCAGTCATTTGAGGGCACCAGCTTTTCTTTTATTTTATTTTTTCCTTTGGTCCACTATTCCCACTGATCAAGCAACTCGTTCCACACAAAACCTGGCACAGTCGCAGCTTGTCGTTGACTGTACGGTCAGACCACACTGTCTTGCATTATGGCCTTCTCTCTCTCTCTCTCTCTCTCTCTCTCGTAATAATTAGCATTATGGCCTTCGTTTAGTCCATTTATAGATGAGAACACTCGTTCGAACTTTGACGCCTTCGATGCGAAAAAGCTGCCTTTGTGTTTTGAGGCAGAAGGTTCGAAGTTTGAATATTCGACAAGGAAAAGTTGCGAATATACTATGAGTCGTTCGATTTGGTTACTTCGTTAAATGAAAACACGGCTTAGTTTGCCGCCATTACTAAACTGAAGAGACAAAAGGAGCAAGAACAAAAGCACTGAAACAGACTCGACCAAAGCGGGGTCAGAAAGAAGGGCATTGTATGTCTATCGGCACAAGGACTGGAGAACATACCAAACCGTCTCCAACATGCTCTCCAGAAAGCTAAAAGACCAAATCTCTAACTAACTAACCGCATGTCTCAATCGGAACGGAGTGTTGGGTAAGGGAGACGAGGTGTTAAATACGGGGAAGGAAGGGCATTTAGGTGAACTGAAGTGACTGAACTGGAGATGGAAACTCCGCCGACGGTCTGACAAAGAAGCATTAAAGGCACGCGCCAAAACCCGACCAACCAACATGCAGCACGACCAATTAACTTCCCCATAGAAAAACCGCTTAATCGAGTTTAATCTAGAGTCGAAAACATGCCCAGGTAACCAAGTAACCGGCATCACGTCGCTACTCACAACAGGCAGTAAAAGCTTAAAACACGTCTCTTTCGTAAGTAACTATTGACTAACTAACCCCAACATTAACCTGTCTGCATTTCTCACCGAATGCTACTTTAGCTCTCGGACCCGTCACATTCTTCAAAAAGGGTTCAGTATCTTATGCTGTTCTAGCAACCTTTTTCGTTCAAGCGTCGCGGGCATGTGTTGGTGTGAACAGAGTTTCCCATTAGTCATCACAAGTTGAATTTTTTGCACGTCGCGCCTAAGTGCCAGTGTGTCTATACACATGCCCGTAAGTACATTGCACTAATTGCACGTGTTAATCTTTTGACTTAGCAAACATCAGCATATTACGAAAGTGTTAGATCCCCAACCCATAACCGAATTGAACCGTAAAACAGAGGAAGCGTCGGAATCTTACCGGCGGAAGGAGACGGGGACAATGCCGGCACGGTACTCGGCGATCTTGAGGAACATGGGCATGGCGAGGTCGAAGTGCGGGCGGGGAGGGTTGCACCATCCGCCGTTGTCGCTGGGGAGGGCGTAGTTAGGCGGGCAGAAGTTGGTGGCAGTAATGAAGATGGAGGGGCTCCCCGAATGGCACCACTGGCGGTCGTTGGCGCACTTGATCTCAAAGCACGCCCCGCAGCTCAGCCCGTTGTTGAACAGCGCCGTGCTCAGCGCCGCCGTGTTCACGCCGTAGCCTTGGCTGTACAGGTTCCCGTACCCACAAGCCCCACCTGTGACATTCTCAGCAAGTGAAAAAAGGAAACTCAAAGCCAAAATGAGAGTAATTTAAGAGGTTAACCTCATCCGCTCGTTCATATACTGTACTAATGTAACGTTTGGAGACACTAATAAGGCAGAGCCTCCGAAACCGGACCGGACTTCAGTTGAACCGGCCGGTCCGGTTCTCGGTCCACTCTCTTGACCAGTTCATTTTTACCATTCCGGTGCCGTCTCTAATAAAGAGTTCGGACAACTCTCCTATGACCAGCATTGCTCGGAGACGAACAATGTGGGGGCGGGAGAAGGGTGCGTAGGGGGTTACCCATGGTGCCGGAGGCGTCGGAGCCGCCGTAGAAGGTGGCGTGGGCGGTCTCCCAGGCCCCGCCCGAGTAAACGCCGGGGATTCTGGCGTCGGCGAGCCACATTAGCGAGAGTGAGACGAGGAAGGCTGCGAAGACCGCGCTGGCCCGAGACATTCTCTCTTCCTCGCCGGCAATGCTGGTTTCACGCGCAGAGAGAGAGAGAGAGAGAGAGAGTGAGAGAGTGAAGCGTGAAGGTAGCAAAGAGGGTTGCTGCCGCTACTTATGGAGGTTGCTGCGAGTTGCGGGCCTACACGATGGCTTTGTACTGTATTACGAAGTAGCCCTACGTCCTCTTTCCGCATTCCTAGATTTTCTTCCTCTTTCTTTTCTTTTTTCTTTTTTTTTCCTGTTCTGGGCTGTCGAACTTTGTCTATACGTTCTGCGTTACTGTCCTGCACTTATCAAAGAACAAATTAACGAGTGATGTATCATTAAATAAGAACCCTAAAATACATTTCTATAAATTTCTTTGGCTAAACCCGATCCCCTCATCTTAACCTAAGTGTTGGCGCACGCAAGCACTGTATTAATCGTATCGTGTTGAAAATGGGATATGGCGCGAACATAACTGACGCTAACACAATTCAATTTTCTTATTCATATGTTAAATCGTTTTTCTATCCGTACACATGTTTACTTTCACCGTTTTATCCCTTTCGGACATGCCTTAAAATGAGCATTAAATGTTAAAAGACGTAGCTCGCAGTACCCTTTTGAAACAAATAGCACATTAACAATAACAAGCCTGGATCGACAGGTCTGATCCCAAGACTAATCGTTACGGATCAAAAAACCGGTCTCATTGGTTCAGTTCCTTCTTTCGAGAGGAAGGGAACCGATCATCCTTAACACGTGTCTGAATGGACTGAGCGAGTCAATTCGAATTTATATTGAAAATCGCTAGCAAAAAAATGCAATAGCTTCATTCCAGCTTCTCATTCGTAAGGTTCTTTTTTCTCCCTTTTTTTTTGGGTTAAAAGTATTGATGTATTTCATCGCCGCTAATATACTTTTCTAGATATTGTGGACCAAAAGCCGGCGGTTACGGTCAAAGCGCGGCTCGCCCAGATACCAATACTCGTAAAGTCGCAACTTCCGTTAATCCGTTTCATTAAAAAAATAAAAAGTAAAATCACGTACGGATTCCGGTGGGGCCCCATCGTAAGATGAAAAAAAGCGTCCTTCCCGCTTCCCTCCCACGTTGAATAGGGACCGCGTGTGGTTCACGCTCTCCCGACAGACGGCAACGTGTGATTGACCATTTTAGGGAGATTTAATTTGCGTAATTTGTGCAAGTCGGGTCATCTTATTGACTCGCTCGATTTCTTTGACGCGATTACCGGACTAATACTTTCTTAACATTAAGCATCCAAAATGAAAAATTGGCCTAAATTCAAATTTATAAGGGTGGAAAAGGACGGAACAATAAGTCAAAAGAGCAACAAAGGAAGAGATAAAAAGGCAAAGCGGGAATAAAAGGGATGAGGAGCGGGTCAATTGAGAGTGAAAAAGGACACTATATTATCTAGGACTCGGATCTCCTTTAGTAATTGTAAGTGATGTGGACTTGGCGGCCACTCGATTTCAGATCGGATGGCTGGCCTCCCCATCAAGTCAAGCAGTTGATCCATTTCCATATTGTCTATGGGGTCTTGGTAAGTTTGTATTGTTTAATATTATTGACAATACTATCTTTTCCTAGTATCAATAATTAAGTAAATTGAATTATCTCCCATTTTCTACATTTCTTCGATTTGTAAAACAATGAAAGGTAAAATACAGTTTTTTTCCGCGCGGGGGGACGAAATGAAAATGTGCTTCTACCCTCTAAGAGCAACATGCATTGCGCATTTGCTCATAAAAAAAACGATGGTAGCAAAATGAAATTTCATAACGGTACTATCGAATAGTAGAAAGTCGGAAGACAAAAGCAAATGCATGTTATTTTTTAAATTCATTATGATAATATCTAGTTTGTTGTTGACAATCGTGCTTTAACATGCAAATTATAGTCGCATCATCGGTCGCATTGGCTCCATCCGACGTGCCACACCAATACGACGATCCAATACTCCAAATCATACGTTGAGTTGAAAGATTCCTACCATGCACAATTCAACACATCCACCGAAATATTCGATAAGGACTTTTGCGCGGGTAGATGGACGTCAATGACCTCGGCGCATGACGAAGCGGTGGCCGAGGTCAAGTGACGTCGCCAGGGTCATTTTGGAGAACGCGGCAAAAGGGGTGTGCTCATCGCACGGAAAAGGGAGGAAATTTAAAGCGCCCGTTCCCGTAAAAGAGATAAAGAGGGCCAAAGTGACTCGGGTAAATTTAGATCCCTACCCCACTAAAAGAGACTGGAGACCAATAGATCCTTCATCTTTGTCAATACTGTCTACTTTGCGACGTATACATAGATAGATTTCTTAATGGTTCCTATCGACAGAACTTTAATGGACGGTAAATATGTCGTATTCGTACAAATTTAGAATTTATATTCGTCACGAAAGAAAAGAAAGAAGGTTGAGGGTATACTTATCAAAGTGGGTATGGTGTAGGGCTTTTGACGACTTTTGCCGTATAAATTGCACATAGCTTTTAAATTTGGACCGTGCCTTTGGGTCAATCACGAGTCGAGGCGTGAACAGCGGCGGTGATGGACGTTAAAGGCGAAGATTTTCTCTCCCTCCCACGGGGGTCCATGAGAAGATTTCACAATTCATGTCCCACGAGATCCTGATCCAGTCGCGCAACCCCCAAATCTCGAAACGAGAAAAGTATAAAACAAACGGACGCGCGGCAGCCAACTACAGCTAGACGACACTTTGCTAAGCGAAGGGAAGGGAAGACCGGGGCATCCGACGTCCGGTGCGTCCGGTGGTGGACCAGCCGCCAATCCCCGCAATCATCGGCCCGTAACGAATCTCGAGCCACTCGCTTGTCCTGAAGACTTACTCCGCCCGGATCGATTAACCGTGTTTTCGGTAGCCATTGATGCCCTTCTAACCTGCCTGCCCATCTTCTTCACGTAGCCCGAGCTCCACCATCATTAATTGCGCGCGTCGTAGAAGATTTAGGGAATTGACAATCTTTTTTCGTTCTTTTTTGGGGGGTGCGAAACAGATGGGCATCGGATGCCCATCGCGTCGTCGTCGAGGTCCCCTGCGTTTTCCGTCAACGCGCGAGCGACTTCACGGTTAAAAAGCAGAGGAAGAGGGGTAGTGGGGTTTGGGTGTTCGTGCTGCTGCGAAGGCCCTGTGGGAAGAAGCCAAAGTTCGAATCACAAGGGGTGGTGGGAGAAACCGCGTCTGAACTGAGAACGAGGAGGACTTCTGTTGAGGAGGAATGAGACAAAAAGGGTGTTTTGGGAGGGAAGATGATTCGAGGACGGGAGCTCCTGTCTTTAGGTGGTGCATCCTCTCGCATCTCTAGCTGTCTTCCACGCTCTACTACACGAACCTCCCCCTCTCTTCCTCCTTTCGACACGTCTCTGCGCGAATGACATTCACTCGGTGAATGCAGTGAGCTTTCCCTATCGAGCAACTGTGGTGGACGCGGGACGATCGGATCTGTAGTTTTACGAAGCAGATCCTTACACTCCTCGTCATCTCTTTCGTACGATCTTGTCATACAGAGGTTCTACCGAGCAATCAAATAATGAAAGTTTACGATACTAAATGAGTCAATTTATGTCGCTATACTTATGATGGGCATTATCCGCGAAAAAAACAAAAGGTCTGTTGAATATGTCCCCCGACTTTTGTATTCCTTTTCGAAAAAATCACATCGGTGAAAGAGAAATATTTGTATCTTTGATATGTCAATAGCGAGCGCAAAAATCGAATCTCGCGTTTATCAATTTTCGAATGGTTATGGCTAATCATTTGAGAGGAAATGATGCTGCTCTTCATGTGCGCACACGATGTAAGTAACCAATCCGGAGACAAAGCGAGGGGGCCGCGAGGGCACGAGGCGTTGGCCACATGATTGCGAGGATGTCACGTCCAAAAACCCACAGTTTCTCCATGTCCTCATCCCCAGCCACATCATCGCCGCCACTTGCTCGTGTTCAAGCAAGAACAGCCCACTCCCGTGAATTGCCGACCATGATCCGGATCCTTAACGGGGTCTGAATCTATTCAAAGTGGTCTATCGCGTGGGTGCTCCACGAAAGTCTGCATTGGCTCCACAAAAGACGAACACTGCATATCGACATGTTGTTCTTCTAACTGATTCACTGATGTTCCGAACATGGTTGTTTTAATCACTAATACGTCAAATGCGTTCTTGAGATTACGGCTAGAGGTTTTGCTAGATAACTCGTTGATTTTCATTTCATGACGAGAAATCACAAGCGATCCAATTCTTCCCTTATTTTTCAGGTGAAGAATTTGTAAATTTGAAAAGAATTGCGAAGAATCATCAGCTTCTATGTATCAGACATTAGTTATGTAGATTCCTCTTCGCACGGCTTTGTTTTATTGCTAGTCGGTAAACGCACCCAAATGGGTACTTCGCCCCTGTTCGTTGACATTCCCCAACTCCAGAGCTCGCCGTTCTCGTTGTCGTGTCTTCTCGCTCTTATATTGTCCGAAGGATATGCTTAGAAGACGAACCGTACTCTTACAAAACTCCTCTTGTTGTTCGCATTAACAAATGATAGGCCCAGTTCATCGCATCCTATGAAGATAACGAAACGCGCCTGACGTGAAATCTACTTATAGGCATCTTGGAATGTTCCCTCTTGGCTATATGCGTGCTCGCAGCATTTGCCATGTAGATATCGACCTTTCTAATCATCTTCATCTGTTCTTTGATCCCGAACTATGCCCTTTGATTCCGCCTATTAAGGAACCCATCTGACCGGATCGTCTCAGCCTCTTGCGTCTTGGTCTTTATTGCTTGGGCACCTACCCTCTCTCTCTCTCTCTCTCTCTCTCTCTCTCTCTCTCTGCCTCCGGAATGTCTACCTAACAACATCCCTTTTAATAATTTTGACTTTCGAGAGCATCTCTTTTGGGCAAAACTTTCCAAACAAATCCAGACTATGGAGCGGGCCAAAACTCGTTTGGTAGGTCGTATTGAGCCCTACGCGGGTTTCACGGGTTTTAATAGTCGTGATTACAATCTCTGCATGGGCGACAGATCTTGCTGGTGGAGTCCTCTCTATTGAGACGCTCATTATTTTCTTTTGTTGGTTTTCCCACCGAACTCTATTTACTACGTGAACTCAAAACACGCGTGGAGATCCGCATAGTTTGACGTGCGAACTCTATTCAACCCAGCGCGTCAAACGCTATACACATAGTTCGGTGGGGGCGATGGAGGATTAATGTCGATGGCAGAGAATTCGATGGGCTGAGATAATTTGGTCCATGTAGTGCACAGAGTCCACATAAGAACTTTCCCGAATCCCCTCCTCCCTTCTGTCTCTCTCTCTCTCTCGTTCTCTAGCTCTAGGATACAGATTTTGTGTGTTTTCGCCACCGCTTCGGGCCTGATTGATGGTGGGATAGGAGAGTAACCTAAGGTCAAAGGTCAGTGAGACTCGAAAGCATTTTCCCCAATGGAGAAGTGACCTTGCGTATAGGGGGGGAGTGGATTTTTGTTGAGTGGCAGGACCTCTCTTTTGCACCTTTCCCTAATCTCTCCCTCTTGTCAGATCGACTTGAAGGCGGCCTATCGGTCATGACTCCCATTAATGGTCTGACCTACTCTGCCCCCATAACTCTGCTCTCCTATCTTCCTACTGATGGAACGGGATGCCTGGGAACCTTCATCTCTTAAGAACGGTCCTTCAACGTGCAACTATGGCTCATTTACCCATTGTTAGTTGCGTTTCGAGCGGCCTTGGAAACGCCTATAACTTCCGATGCCCGTATACAATGGAGCTTCGACCGGCATTATCCGTATCGCAGCATCACACGTCCGACCCTTTATTAAATACCCGAACAAAGTTAAAGTATTGAGCATGAAAGGAAAGGGAATTTATGCGGATGGGCGATACTTATGGCCTGTCATGAGCAGGTTTTTACCATTATGCGGTTTTTCTTCGACTACTGCAACATGGGTATGCGGAACAGTAAAAGTGAACTGGGATTGTCCGATCAACTTGGTGTGTTTTTTTTTTTTTTTTCGCCCGCCTTAAATCGACTTGATTTCTAAGTGTGGGTGCGGCCCTGTCCATGGACATATCAGATCGCATGCTCTCGTGTCAAATTCTATCAAGATCCGCATGTGGGATGAGGAAGATGGATAGACAGCAGGAGATTGCCCTGACCACGGGCATGGGAGAGCAAGAGACCTTTGCCGAAGGGCCAAATGAATCTGTCCCCACCTTGCTCTTTCTGCTCGAAATTGTTCAGTTGTTTTACTGTTATCCATTACATCCCTACTTGCCTGCAGTCTACTGAGATCAGCATTTATGCTCTTTCTTTAAAATGATTTTAAACAAAGAAAATCTGAACTCAAAAACCGATAACGTTCAAGCATTTTCACAGTCCCAAAGTCCATTTCCTAAATCGAGCCAAATGCACTCATATCTGTTCATACTATTACAAAGCTAATTTTTAATATAAGGTGTCCAACCCCAAAATGCCATAAAGACTAAAAGTGGTATATGAGTCTTGCGTGCTCAATTGAAGCTGATCCCGTTCTTTCTCCTTACTCTCAGCATCTCGTCATGTGTATAGATCACCTAAATGCAGCTCCATTAGGCGCGCCTCGATCACAAAAAAAGGTATGATTTTAAAAAAGTGAAGTGTAAAGGGTAAAGACCCTCTGCCACTAAATTCTTGAAGGTGGGGAAGTGAGATGTGCTTTTAGCTAAGTGCTGTGGCCATAACGCATGCAATGACTGCGATTTATCAGGAACAGCTGCCCAATCTTTATCGAACCGCTTAAGTGGGAAGAGGGAACCAAGTATCGCAAGACACGCGAACCCTATTCTTATGGAAACACTGCACGCCTCGGCAAAAATTGGTTCCCCGCCAACTTTAACACAGATTCAAAAGAAAGGAAGAAAGGAACAGCTCTCGAGGTTTCTCTGTCTGTAAGCAAAACACCCACTTCCTTCCTCCTTTTTCGCATGCCAGTGCTCCATGTTGAAAAGCCGTGGCACTCGATGCTTAAGAGAAAAAGGAGAATGCTTTGAAATCCCAGGGGCCAACAACTGCAACAACCGACTTCAACTACCTCTTATCATGGCCTTTGAAGAAAATTAAACAACAGTGTATTCATGATTGATTTCCGGGGACAACAAGATCGGAGGTTCAAGCAATTATCACAACGAATCAATCCCGAAAAAATAAAATCCTGTGGACCATATGTCTAAAATGAAATCTTGTGCCATGTTTTCCTTTTCTTCGTATGATGTCTCCAACTAATACTCCACCACCGTTATTGTTAATCTGCTTATCGGAAAGCGTGGGCTTGTGCATATATTGTTGACTAGGTCTACTCCCTTGTGGAGAAAGCTCAATGAATTAGAAGCCCAAAGCTTGAGCTCGATTAAATAGGGTTTCACACCTTTTTCGAGTTGTAGCCAGAAAGGAAAAAAAAAAGCGTTTGTTCATATGCAAATATCGAGAAAAAAGAGTAGAAAATATGAGAATATAGCAATATTTGATTATCATCAAGCTAATATTGAATGCTGATATGTGGCCTAATTGAATACATGGAATCTCATGCGTGAACAAATTAAGCAATCTATCATAATTGAGTTCGAATCTAGTGTACGAGTTTTGAAGCTAATGCGAGCTCGAAATTGGCGTTTGCAAGGGACTAGTGACGTTCATACTATGCTAAAGTGATGCCATTCGAGCCACGACGGCCGTCCTATCCTTTTACTATGCCTTGTCAGCCCTCTCAAGTCAAGGTATGCTCACTTAGACGCAATGATGTCCCGACTCGTGTTGCGTCAACTTAGAATTGTGCCTTTGCGCTGAACAAACTCATTCCAAACAATCCGACGAGTCTCTTCACGATTTTGAAGTGGCGTAAATATAAAAACTAGGTTGAGATGTGAGTTAACTATATCGTGAAATTTAATATAATATATAAAAAATTCATGAATTTTTTGTAGTAAAAGAGTTCCAATAAGATCTATACATGATAAAATTTGAAGAGCTTACGTGTTCACAAGTGCCTACTAGATGCTTACTAAGTAAGCACTATATATAATGATCTGATTTTTAAGACATTTACTGTATATAACCGTGTCGACCTGCAGGCCACGTGCATAAGCCACCATTCTGGCCGGTAGTCACCAACCGTTACAATGGTGCACTAGGCCGGCCCTGGTGCGTGCCTTGCCAGGCTGGATTGACCCGGGTTGCATCACTATTCACAATCCCAACACCACCCTCGTACTCATTTGATCTGTGCCTTTGCACTCGAATTCGCAATTCACTTCATTGCTCACCATCCTTCGCGTCCGCTCTCCAACTTCGAAGTCGTACGCAACCTCTAAAGTCTAAACCCCGATCCCGACCACTCCGTACTCCATAACGAAATCCGCATACTGCGCAACCAACTCCCGACCGTTATAATTGTTCGATGGACGAGCGAATGAGTACATTGTACGAGTTTGTCATGGTGGGACGTAAGGATGGGGAAAATTGTTTAAGTACTCCGAGATTATATTCGTTCCTTTTTCTTTACACGTGGTGTGAGCCTTGCTAAAGTAGGATCTAGATGGATGTTCCAAAGTTGCGACCATAGTTTCGAGTTTGTAATGGCATATCGTCTGAAGTCACTTAACGACATCGTCATCGACGTGCGACTTAGAGTCACGGAACATACAAATCGAGCGGAGCATAGGATTTTTCACACATCTTATCGAAACGACAAGATGCACAACCTTTCTATGTACCTCTTTTACTGATTTTGTGTAAAAAAAAAGGGCATGTTTCATTGGGAGAACTATCTAAAAAATGTCTTGAACCTATTGTATGGGTGTCACTTCAATGTCCAAATATTGACCAATCTAGTGCTAAACCTTTTTAATGATTTGTCAACGTAGTCATTTTAGTCGATTTTTTGTCGAAAGCCGTTCACTTAGGGTGCGTATGGTAACATTCCAATTTCTCTAAAATTCTATTATTCTGTTCCCTAGAACAAAAAAAAGAGAGCAGAAATTCGTTTGGTAATGCCAACTTGTTTTTTTTTTGTTCTCGAGAATAGAAACAAGAAGCAAAAAAATTTACTTATTGTTGTCAGGAACAATTTTAAAATATAAGCTTTTTTTTTTTAATCTCTTGTAGCTGGCTGCCGCCACTCACCCCCAGTTGCCTCCCGCCGCCGCCGGCGGTCGCTGGCCACCATCCCCGGTCGCCGTTTGTCATTCTTGAGCATTAAAAAAATAAAAAAGTACAAAAATTATGAATCGTACCAAACGTATTCATGTTCTTTCTCTATTCCGAGAGTATAAATTTTGTGTAATTACCAAACGTTTTATTTTACTCAAAAATAGTTCCGCGGAATAGAAATGTTCATGAAAAAAAACTCTTCCCCAAAAGATAAGCATTACTATGCGCACCCTTAGATGTTGACCCTCATCCATGATACAATCGGTGCCGATGTGACTGGATTTTCCATTCTTGTAAAATTCAATTCATAAAAGAAAAAAAAAGAAAATTTCAGATAAAAATTGTCCACATAAGCAATTTGTCGGTCAAAATTGACTAGAACGATTTTATAGGAAAATCATCAAAAAGTAAGACTATATTAAAAAGTTTAGAATCGAATCAACATATTTTAAAGTTTTTTTCTCTATAATTGTTCTTGCTTCGTTCAGAAGAGGGGGAGCTCATCAAGGGATGGGCTCACTTTCTCCAATAAAACACTTTGCTTGTATGGTCGAGCTTGTCGAAAGTTGGCAAGCCAATGTTCGATGTTCAGTTTTGCCGTGAGTCAGAAACAAATGAACAGAATGCTGGGCATCGCTCTTTCAGGCCCAAGACGCGGTACCACTTCATATTATGCGGGTGAAGTTTGCCAAGGACATGTTCATCGGCCCAAAAGTCTCTTCGATTCAAGGTGCATAATGTACTCTTTCTCTGAAAGGATGATTACACAGATAGTTCTCGAACTCAATACATAATCTTCACCTTTTAATATAGTTCATGTGATTTTTGAACTTGAAACCGATGTGTAACATGATTCACGAACTTTTAATTTGCTCGATATGGTCATTTAAATTATGATCATGTTCAGTTTAATCCTCAAACTATGGAAAATGATAACATTGGACATTTTCACGTAGTTCAGAGATTAAATTGAATATATGCCGAGAGTTTAAGGATAATATTAAATAATTTCAAAATTGAAGAATCACATTGCACATCAAGTTGATCAAATAAAAAATTCAACGAGCACATTGAATATTATTTTAAAGTTAATGGGTTATCTATATTATCTTTCTCTTTGAAAAAAAATCAAAAGAGATTGCCGAGTCAGTTCCCCCTTAAAGCCCATTTGCCAGTTTGCTTTCTAATGTCTGTCTGTCTTTGCCTGTTTTTCAGCCTGCTTGCTTTTTCCCTTGTTACTTGTTTTTAAACCAATTACTGGATACATTCTTCTAAACGGATCGTGCTCTTTTGATGTCGACGTATAGGCTGTGAAGACAGGCTAATGTCCAGCTAGAGTTTTCAACCATTTATGGTAGTAACAATCCACCTGATGCGTATGCCTTAAGAGTTTCCTGATTTATAATTTAGTCCAGAATGAAAAAAAGGATCGACGGATGAAAATGATGTGATCATTCCTCTGCTGAAGAATATAGATGGCAAAAAGGAAAGACCGCCCTTTGTGTTGAGCACTCCCGATTTAGCATTCCAGCTTATGCCAATAGATGCATCGCCTTACCTGTCGAGATAATCTCGTCGAATGCCAGACTTTTCTCATTCCAAAGTTGACGTTCAATTGCCAGAAACGAAACATCCCCCCTCACTTTCATGGCTCTTAATTCAAGGAAAAAGAGGAAAAAACCGAGGAATAAACAGATTTCCTGCCTGATGTGAACGAAGAGGTATGAATGTTCCATCCTTTCATCTTCCTTCTGTTCTTCGGTTTTAATCTAGCGCACAGCTTGTTGGCCATGCGATGCTCGATTTCCTCACGGTCCCCTGAGATATAAATCCCCCGCCTCTCTCTCTCTCTCTCTCTCTCTCTCTACACGATAGACGTTCTCCTATCGTTTCGAGCAACGCGCGTATTTTGCTTTCTTGGGTCGTCGTGCTGCATGAGGATGATTACATTGTACACGCCAGGAAGAGCTCGAAGATAGCAAAGGCAATGGAAAAAGCACTCGTTGCTGGGTGTCGGAATCGGTTATGGGTGGTTATCTTTGCTGGCTTTCTCCTTTGGTTTGTATTGATTTCATGGTTCCGTTCGAATCCTATCCATTTAGTAAATTATAGCTCTACATATCTTGCCGAGAATTACACTCAGAACAACATCGTATGGATCGATGACGCGAATACTAAAGGCGAAATCGGAAGACCGCTCAAGCGCATAAGATCTAAGGAGGTAGATGCTCTCGATCGTTCCTCTGTCGAAGGCCTTATGAACAAGACCATTGGTTTGCTTCCTAGTTTGGAGATTTCAGAAGAAAAGACAATTAGGCAAAATGGAGGAGATGATTCGACGTCCTGCAAAGGGCGATACATTTACATTCACAAGCTGCCGAGGCAATTCAATGAAGACTTGCTCAGGCAGTGCAAGTCGCTCAGTACTTGGATGAATATGTGCGACTCGTTCGCGAACTACGGTCTTGGTCCTCGGCTTCCTAATGCCAAAAAGGTTATAGGCAACACTGGTTGGTATGCCACTGATCAGTTCTCATTGGAGGTCATTTTTCACAACAGGATGAAACGGTACAAGTGCTTGACCAATGATTTCTCGGCTGCTTCGGCAATTTTCGTACCCTGTTATGCAGGCCTCGATGTGGCTAGATACCTGTGGAATTCTAATGGAACCTTGAAGGACATCGGTTCGTTCGATCTAGTTCAGTGGCTCAGAAGAAGACCGGAGTGGAAAGTCATGGGCGGAAAGGATCATTTCCTAGTCGCCGGGAGAGTTGTCTGGGACTTCAGGAGAGAAAATGACCGACACTCTGACTGGGGCAACAATCTCCTGCTTTTGCCCGAATCGATGAACATGACCATATTGGTACTCGAGTCGTCGCTTTTGCCTGAAGGTAACGATTTCGCCATACCGTACCCCACCTACTTCCACCCTTCGAAGGACATCGAAGTAAGCCAGTGGCAAAGTAGAATGAGAAGGCAAAGAAGGCGTTACTTGTTCTCGTTTGCGGGAGGTCCGAGGAAAAACGCAGATAGTTCCATCCGCGGCGAGATCATCAGCCAATGTCGTGCTTCGAGGAGGAAATGCAAGCTATTGGAATGCAACTCCAGGGGAAACAAGTGTTACAAGCCCATTTTCTTGATGAAGCTGTTTCAAAGTTCCATCTTCTGCTTGCAACCTCCGGGGGATTCGTACACCAGAAGGTCGGCCTTCGACTCGATCTTGGCAGGGTGCATCCCTGTTTTCTTCCACAGCGGTTCGGCTTATGACCAATACAAGTGGCATTTGCCGGGCGATCGCTCCAAATATTCCGTGTTCATCCCGGAAAATCAAGTAAAAGATGGGAAGGTCGCACTCGAGAAGCTACTGCTTCGGATCCCCAAGAAGAATGTATTGGCCATGCGAGAGGAGGTGATACGAATCATCCCGGCAATCTTGTACGCGGATCCGGCATCAGAACTGGAGAGCCTCGAAGATGCATTTGATCTATCGATTAAAGGGGTTCTTGAAAGGGTCCAGAGGATTAGAGAAGAGACTTTAGGCTAGGAGAACTTCACACAATCTTTTTGCTGTTATTCGAGAGCCTTAGATTCTTGATATGTAAAAAAGACATCGTTTCGTGTGTACAGCCAGATCAAAATGAAAAGAATAGGAGGGAGTAGCAATGTCATCCACATACTTAGACTTCGACTCATCAAGTCATCATCAGCTTTTGTTAATTCATCCGTTGCCTGATCTCCTTTTTTGAGGATGAGCACTCGTATTATTTCCTTTTCCTGTTTTCATCTAAGAGGGATGATATTCAAGGTGGTGCTCGGACTTTCGACCAGATCCCCCTAAAAACCGTACGTGCGGGTCTCCCCGCATGCGGCTCACGCCATTCGAGGGTCCTATCCTCTCAATCAGGTATGGAATTTCATGCTAGTAGATGTATGCATGCTTTTCAATTGGAGAGCACTTTCTGTGCTCGTAGGTTTACTCCCCATCCGGACTAAGGTCTGTATGGACAGCTATCTCTCGAGCACAGGTTTAGGTTCGGCCTCAATGGAAAAATAAAATGGAGCACCATGGGTGTTTTGTATCCATTGAGCAAAGACGGTATTAGTCTTTGTTCTATTAGACAACAAAGATCGCATTTTTTTCACTTCGTTCAAATACGAGTTGTACCCGTACGGAATTCTTCTGTTTCTCAGTATGATCTCTATCATCATCTCTATTCCCTTTATCAATTCGACTATCCCACCTAGGTCTATGAATTTCTCTATCAATTCCATTACCTTATCCTTACCCATGAGGTTCCAACATTTGATCCTTAATTGATCTAGGAGTTGTTCCCGGGCATCCTAAAAAAAAAGGTTCTTATACACCCCAACCCCATCCCTTGGAAAGAAAAAGGTAGCACCGAAGAAAGGAAAGATCGAGAGGGTGGTTTTTGTTCTTCCAGCGAAGCGAAGATCATTCTCTTGGCGAATGAAGTGGGTCAACCTCTTTTTGGCTTCGGCCAAACACTTTTTCTCGCTGGTCGAGCTTTCTACAAAAAAAGCGATGCGAGAACGTATTCTCTTATCTAAGCTTCTTCCCTGTGCATTCGCTCCCCCCATCGTAGATGGTTCAGCCACGCCCGGTGCCACAAAATGATTGAGAACTACGAGGGGGTCGAAATGAATTTTTTTCTTTGTATTCAATAAGTATTGCATGACCAAATAATTCAAGGAGGGGCGCACTGCAGGGAGGGTCCTTTTAAGTAGATGACTCGTCGGGCCGTCGGAGCGGGACTTCTTTGGGAAAAAGAACTTGAATAACTTCGTTTTTCTGAAGGAGTCGTCATTTTCTATCAGGAAGGCTATGTCATTTACAACCCCGGCGTATTTCGGATGCTTGAAGGCCCCGCTGACCCGAAGTGATTTAGAAAGATTCTTCTTTATCGATGGTGATCGGTCATGGTATCCATAGCCTTGCTTCTTTTTCGGCCAAATCCGGATTTCGTTTTGCTTCTCCCGAAGCCTGATCGACTCGACTCTTTTCCCTGTCCCCCGGCCTCTCACTTCGTTTCGTTCTTCTTCTGTATCGTCGCTTGAATGAATAAGACACCCGATCGGCCCGACTTTCCCAAATGCCCACCACCGGCCCTTCTCCTTTCCGGGTCTGGATTTTTTGCGTCGTGGTCGATGGGGAAGGAAGAAATGAATAAATGTTCTTTTGGGAAAATGTAGAATAATACACCTACCAAGACGAAAGCCAAAGGTGAGTCTCGTAGGTGGACGTATCGAACCGAAATAAGATCTCAGATTGACATCTTGATAGACTGATTTACCATAATAAAAAATAGAGTCAATGGTGACTCCGCCGTGGGAAGAGCCGCTTCTTTCTTGCTTGATAGGGGGGCTTCCATTCACCAGCGCAGACTAAAAGTGCTCTCCGAACCGTGCTGGATAGTCACCCATCACACGGCTCTCAAACCCAACCTGTAGTGGATCCCGGTAGACAAAGTCAAAGCGCTTGATCCTTTGCCCCATACTTGGAGATGCTCCTCCCCGCCGATCAAGCAGCGACACTGCTCGTGATAGGCTTAACTTGAAGCTGCTAGCCTTCGGTTCGGATAAGTCAAGTCCCCTCGGTCGATTCGCTCAGGTGGTCTTCCCTTATCTTCCTTAACTTCAGACTTGTTCTGGTTTGAGAAAGGAGGCACCGGCCGAGCGCCCTAAATGAATAAGAAGAGGAGGCAGTTCTCATTTGAAAGGAAAGGCCCCTTGTATAGGGTTCCAAACCCACGCACCCTGAAAAAAAAAAAGTTCTTTCTATGTTCGCTTAAACGTCCTTATTGAAAACGTTAGCGCTTTACTAATAGAACAAGTACGGTAGACATTTGAAGACGATGACGCACACTGCTTTCAATTACAGAAAGTCAAGCGCAGTGAATAATGTGTTTTTATTATAGAACAGGTAAGCCGCAAGACAATGTTCCTTGCTTAAAGCTATCCTAATGAGTCAGAAGTGCTGTGTCTCGAGTTGAAGTTTTCCTTCCTTTATTTTGAGTTGCTAGTAGGAAGCTAGGCTATGGAAATTCGATTGTGAGGTGGGCAAGGTTTAGAATGTCTTAGGACAGTTTCTAATAGATTTGATATCAAGTAAATAATAAATAAAGGCTCTTCTCCTTTTATACGAATCTACAACTCTCTTTACTGAGCGAGACTCCACCCATATCCCTACTAGTGGGTGGTTCTTCAACATTTTCCATTCTATCATTTGTTTGACAACAACAACTAGGCTCTACTTCAGATAAGGTAGCTTTTCGGTCTTAATCAAAATGGGTCAGAGGCGCGTCGGTCGGTGGCTGCTTAGTCTCATTCGAGAGTCTAATCTCTTTGTACTGCTTTTCTTAAAAAATAAAAGAAGGAGGTCGATTTAGGCTCCTTCCCTTCCACTGCATAGCTGCGCTAGCAGGTACTATGAGCCCTCTGTCCCACGCACCTAAGCAGCTCGCGTGGTTCACCGGTTCCACCGAAAACTCTCATTTGTTGAAGCGGAGCATAGTGCGCTTTAGGCGCCGAGCGAGAAAGGTCTCTTCTTTCCTTTCGCTTTATTCACTGATCTGAAACTTAGCACTTGTTTTCTTATTGATTCCAGGGGCGGCGGCGTTCTTGAATGAAGTCTATCCGAACCGAATTCGCACTTCTCAGATCAGGCTAGGCCTCTCCAGCTGAGCTGGGCGCCGGGGCCCTGTATGCGCTAGCGATCGGCACATAGGGGAGTGGTTGCCCGGCTTTCTCGGCCTGGTATCCTGCACCTCGCGTTCATGATTTCTACATTCAACTGTGCCCCGGAGACACGGTCGAAGCACGCCCGCCCAGTGTGCTTCTTTCACGACATGCTCTGGTCCTGGCTGTCTTCCAGTGGTTTTCTAGTGTTAGAAGAAGTCGTGTCCGTCCCGGACATCTGCAACGTCCTCCCACGCTTTTTTATTTTATTAAATAGGACAAACTGAAGGAAAAGACTGACCCATTCGGTGACTTTCGCGGTCGCCCTCACTGAACCAACTTGAATCTGAACTACGATTCAGATCCAGTCTTACCGAAATCAGATTTCCTTTGCGTGCCATATGCGCTTAGACTTTACTTTTTCCCCTTTTTTCTTCCCTGTCCAATATTTGTTCGTTTCCGTGTAAAAGCAAACTCTCCAAATTGGAGATCAACCAACGAAGAGCTAAGCATCATTTTTGCTTGAACCTCCTTAAACTTAAAGAAGAAAGAGAGCTAGCAGATGAGCTAAGCAGGCATACATTTGGAATAGAAGGTGCCTAGCACTATACTCCTTCCATAAGCCTTGCGCCCCGTTTCATTTCATCTTTTATGAAATTCTTCTCAACAAAAGGGGATAGGGACTTCATTCAATTCAGCTAGAAAGAGGGGACTTACTTAACACTAACCCAATCTATAATGGATTGAAGGAAAAAAACTAAAAGCATAAAAAACTTCCTTTTCGAAAGAGGGAAAGATCACTCCTAAATGCAACCGTTCTATTATATATGATGCCACTTGCCTAAAACCCACACAATTACTTAACCTTTCATTTCATTTCCACTAATAGGACTTTCTAGAGAGAGGTGAATAAGGGGGGAGACCAATCCCATTGTGTGGAAAGATTATTCTGTCAGCTGATTCACCAGGGTTCATTAGGAATTTTTGAATTGGATCCAAGAAGATAGGATCATCGATCTGTTCTGCCAGTAAATCTAATACTAACTTATGATCTACTTGTTCTTATCTCCATAGAAAGCGAAGCACTTTCGGACGTCAGCATGTACTAATCGCTCCCTCGCACTCCACCCCCACCCCCTATTTGAGTAAGGCTGGAAGGAATTGGCAGAATTTTGTTAGGTCCCCATGAGGGGGGACCGGGTCATGCGACGGATGCAAGCTAGACTTTGAAGCAAAAAATCCAAGATTTCATAGAAGAAGGAAAAATCAACATGGCGGATGAACAGGAAGCTCCTAAGAACCCCAACGAGAAAATGGGAGTTTTTAAGAACTCGCTCTCTAGTCACGCTCTGGTCTCAACATGCTGGGCCGAGGAAGTGTCCGATTTCCAACATCCCCCTACCATCACTACAATGAATGCTTTTAAGACTATATTGCTTTGTGAGTAAGATCCGGATCATCATGACCCCTACGTTCCGGCTTCCAAAGGCGATCCTAAGGGAAGAATAATTTTGAATAAAAGG